>JACXGK010010543.1:0-17743 GCA_016801125.1 Novumbra hubbsi | reverse complement strand
CTCCACCACTAGCCAGAAAATAATGAAGTCACAGCTGGCCTGCATAGCTACGTATCTCCGGAACATTAAGCCACTGTCTGTTGTGGGGTTGTTGGTAATAATCATGGCTAGGCTAGGCTAGGCTAACCCTGGTACACGGCCAAGCTCACGCCGGTGCCTTTGGGTACGGACCAAGGCGTGTCCCAATAGCCCGACCCCAGTGTCCTGACAAGGGACTGGTGGAATGTGGAGTCATGCACCGTGGCGTCCTGGGCAAACAGCACAACTGGCACGCTGTGTAAACCTGTGCCCTGCGCGTCGGAAGGGGCCACCCGCCAGGGCCCATTTAGACTGGATTCCACGGGCCGATGCCAACTCTCCCTCTGTTACGGTTCTTCAGATTTATTGACTGACTGTCGCTTGGAAACTATGTTGCAGAGTCAATCACGCTGTGTTGTTGTGTGTGTGTGTGTTATCAGCCATTGCCATGGTGACATTTGGCATGCCCCCCCCCATTCCTCATCCCTTCCCGTCGCCAAGCGCCTGACTACTGATGTTTATCTTTTGTGACAATTGGCAATTCCACGCATTGCTCTATCAGGAGTCCATACAGGGGCCTTGAAGACACACCTTCTAACTGGCAGTTGGTTACAGGTGTGTGTGTGTGTGTGTGTGTGGAAGCACACATATGCTCTGAGGTCAATCAAAAGTAGTGCTCTGTGCTAATACGTTTGACGTCTGTACTTGGTCGGACAGCCGCGCTCCCAGTCCTCACCCATTTGACATTCCTTAGGGGTTAATTTTGTGAAGAATCCGCATATACTTTACTTTAAACTGGGCCACCACCATTTGATTTGAAATCAGAGAAAACGCACCTGTAACTCATGATTCATGACACCCCTGGCAGCCAGACACACCGAGCCACACACACCGCATCTTGTTGTTAGTAACTAGTCTTTATACCATGTTATGATTGGTGGCTGTGTGTTTTGGGTCTTATGGTATTAACTCTTCGAGGGGACGTGGTGCTGCCTGATAGTGGTACAGCTTGTGTCCTCTGTTAAAGAGTAGATGTTACCCACCGTGTCGTTGTGTTGTTGGGCTGGGGCTCCAACCTGTAGTTTTACTACGCAGAATAATGCATGCCGTGTATTATGTCCGCATTATTCCCCCGTAATTATTTTCATTCTTACATTATTATCTTTAACAGCTAACCTCTTTGCGATAACGTAGTGCTTTATAACAGTGCCAAAATCAAGAAGCAGAATTAACAAATGAATGGGTAAACTTCCTGCCTTTACTTCTGAGTAACAGCTGGTTCCAACCCCGGAGTGTGTTTGTCACCGAGTGTCTTATACTGTGCGCTCACAAGAGTCCCTGCCGTGGCGATATGGTCTTCGTCCCCAGACGTACGTGTTACTGGCGCTTTAGGGCTAAGGGTGTTTCTCTCTGACGTTGTGACCGCACAACGTGCTTCCAACCATAAATGATTGTGGCATCGTCGTAGAACTGTGTAATACTGAGGCACATGCCGCAAAAATAAGAAAAAGCTTCATGCCACCTAATGAGCTGTTATAATGCTGACTTACGATTTGGTCGTGACACCAAATCATGTGTACAATGAGAAGTGTCGTTGGCGCACCCCAGCAACACTGCAGCACTCTGTCTGGCACAGTGTTTTTCTGGCGCAGTGTTTTTCTGACACACGAATTCAGTGTGCTTTGTTTCTTGCGGTGATGCTGCAATTGGCTGCGGGAAAGACATTGTTTTACAGTTATTGTGTCATAACAAACAGGAACCCTTGAGAAACCGGATCCTGTGTTACTGTGGTCTAGTGGGTTTCCTTCTAGCCGGAATTGTGAGTGTGTGTGTGTGTTTATAGGTTTTACTGTCCAGCTGGGCACTACATAAGTAGTAAAACAAGGGAAAATTCACTTTTGTTGGGGTGATTTGCTCTTGGCCTTAGAGGTTAGGTCTATTGTAAAAGTAACAAATGTTGTTTGGGATTTATGGTTAAGGTTCGGTTCATGAGGTTTTGGTACGTCTAGGGTTAAAGGCCAGAGGTAGGGCGAGGGATAAGATGACGTTTGGGACAATGCCAACGATATGATGATTATGTATAAGAACGATGTTTAGCGTCCCTTAAGTGTAGTAAAACTCCCACAATCCATTTTGGCTTTTGTTGTCAACCAAGCAGACTGTGGCTTTTCTCCAAAATAGTTTCATTTCACACAAGCGGAGCCTCCCAGTTGTCCGGGACGCCTCCCTGTACAGCCCAGCTGTGCCTAGGGCCGGTGGGAAGGAGTTAAAGGACGTGTCATTTCCTCCCGGCGCCGTGTCATTGTGTGGTTTCAGCCTGAAGGGGGAACAGAGGGACATTAGAAGGGTGCCATCCGACTGGGTTTCCTTCCTCTAAGAGTTAAAATCGGTTGGATCCCACAATCCCACACTCTCTCAGAGCCCCGTCACTGAGTACCGGTCTGACTGGTCGAGAGGCGTGTCACAGACGGTGTCTTGTACCGCTCGAAGTGGGCCACTTTTGGCTCCGCAGTCAGCGAACGTAGGGCTCTGTGTAGCCGAGTAGGGTTTCATTTGGGACCTACGCCAGAACTCTGATCTGGATCCCTTTGAAAGCCCTCCTGAAAAACAAAGGGACCTCTGAAAAGTGTTTTGGGGGGGGGGTGACCACAGTGCCTCCTGATTATTCACGTGCTCGGAGCGGCTTGTGTCTGGTATCTGAGATCCCGTACGGAAACGTGTGTTCGTTTCGTGTCGATCCAGCGCTACACCCCTCTTGTCAAGTGCTCGAAAAACATTTGAGGATTTCGATGTGCTGTGAATGGTGACGAGGGGATGCGTGAAACACACATTGCCCTTATTAGGATTTACCCTCCTAATCCCCACCCCACCGGGCCTCCAGAACCAGAACCCCGGATGCACTGGATAGCGAACACGTGCGTCATTGACGCTTCTGACCGTCCCTTCAGATTCCTGCCAGCCCGGTGATTCCGAGGGGTTCGGCCACGTCCGCTTGACCTTCCAGGTGGGAATGCCGGACATTACTCACGTATTCCCTGGGTGATGTCAGAGCCTGGGTGGCTCAACTGATTGGGTGGTTTGGGCAGCGTGGGCATTGATCGATTATATTTGTTGTTTTTGTTGGTCAGCCAGTCACATGTGATTACTTTGATTTTACACGGGCGAGACCGTCTTCTCCACCGTGACAACAAATGGGGATACATCTTAAGGGCTGTTTGTGTGTGATGATGACTAATCCCCTCCACTTATACTGTGGGGGATCACCAGAGATCAGGAGCTGCCTTCGCTCAAGTTCCTTGTTCAGTTAGTCAGACTTTCTTTCCTTGTTCCAAAGTTCTCAATAGCTTTGTAACAAGAAAAACAATATGGATGAATGGAAGTCCTAACACCTGGAAAAGTGTTTGCCAGCTGAGCCTTGTAGCTTGTATCTCTTATTCCCTCTTTTCAGCTGGTAACATTTCGGCGGAGTCAAACTGCACAGCACTTTCACCACAATATGTAAAAATCTAGATATTTGCACCTCAGACAAAATATAAAAATGTACTTTGGCACCTTAGACAAAATATGCGTGCGTGTGTGAAAACCCCCAAAACTCCACCATATGGCGCCAGTGTTTATACTCCCGTTACACACTCATCCTTGATTCTGCGTCCTCTGCGGCACCTAGCGTCAACAGCAGGGTGCCCCCGTTCCTGTCTACGGGCCCCCAGGCCCCACCCCCCAGTGTCTGACCCAGGGCCCCATGCCCCACTGCCCAAACATGGGGACACACTGGCTGATTGAGAGGTAATTCTGCCTTCCCGTGTCAACCCAGACTTTGTGTGTTCTGACAGTCTGTCATCGATGAATGAAACCCCCAGATCCCCTGCGGCTGTGCGCTCACTGTTTATTCCGTTCTTCCGATGTTTGGCAGAGTCACAGTTCGCTTAGTTCAGTTGTTTTCTGTTGTCGTCGTTATTGAGCCAGACACCTATTTCAGCACACGCTACCCCCCACGCGCACACACACATTCATCGACACACGCCAACTCCCACCCACACACGCATCATTCAACACACGCCACTTCCCACACACACATTCATCATTGCACGCAAACACACACACTTATCAACACACACCACCACCCGCCCACACACACACACTCACTTTTGTCATCACATGCGAACGCGCACACAGTCACACTCCTCCATTATGTTTAAGGGGGAGTCCAGTCCATGAGTCCGCCTGGCAGTGGTGGATGGTGGGGTTGTTTAACAGGAGAGAGGCCCTGGGCCTTCTGAGTCTTTCTGATGGGCGTAACATTTCTCTGTCCCGTCCCGTGTTGTCGACGAGTGCAACTGGCTCATCCTCTTGTTATGGCCTCGTATATTGTCTCTCGTTTCCTCCTGGCAAACGTTACAAATATCAAGGTTTTCCCCCTGGCCACATTCCTCGGATCTCAAATAACAACCTCTCCAGGATGCGTGGGCCGAAGCCATGAGGGTGGAATGACACAAAAGGGAACGACACGGTTGTTTCCATTTGAATGTCATCGCTCTCAACCTGTTTCTGGATGTTTCCTCACACCTCCCCTTCTCTCTCCACCCCCCTCCCCCCACACTCCCACTATTTTGGAAGCAGCGCCTCGGTTAAGGAATTCTAAAGCTTCTATTCAGTTCACCCAGGTCTTTGTGCTCTGATGAGTTCATCCCTTCATTATCTGATGAGGCCTGGTGGGCTCAGCGCTTTCTTTTAGCTGCTAAACTGTCTGGGTTAGGGTTAGGGTTTTGGTTAGGGTTAGGGTTTGGGTTAGGGTTAGGCCCGATTGGATCCTTTGGAGGCCCTTTCTGACTCCATCAGATCGGGGAGGAGATTGCGGTCTGCCAAACGTCTCAATTCCTGTGCCAAGTTACCAACGTGGCACGTTGGAGTTAAGTGGGCTTTCCACAGCAACCGGTGGTGCCATTTTGGGTCAGTCGTGCATTTGTCCCCTGACCACTCAATGTTTTTATAAAAGGTCCAGTAGGCATGACTCAGTGGCTGGGGTTTGGAGCTTCCCAAGTTCGTCAGAAGGACCATTACTTGTTAGGCGTCCTTCGGCTGCCTTCCTTATGAATGTCAAGTTTCCATTGGTGAATGTTTCAACCTGTCTGGCTCCTTACGTTCCCCCTAGCACAGGGAAGGGTAACGTAACATCAGCTTTGTCCTAATCTTGGTCGTTCAATCACTGAATTCCTTTAGCTTACTGCGATTTGGCGATTTTTGACACAGAGCAAGACATTGTTGGAGCTTAGCCGAGGCTACAGAGGGTTCCTTTAGGTTTTGTCAGGCGTCTTGTCAAGTTCAACAGAACAACAGAATTACAACATCCAACTAGGCAATTATTGAGGAGCTTTGACTGGAATAAGTGGAAGTGATTTCCTCAGCAAATTAAACATTGGACATTGCGTCAGTTTGTTGTTGGAGGATTACGGATACAGTGAAGAATCCCGGTTCATTCCGGAATGTCGTGGTTAGCAGGATTAGCCTGCCTTCAAGTCTCTTCATTTGGTGGCTTTGTTGTTAGCCTAATTATTGAGGGACTTGGGGCATGTTGAGGCTCAAAGTTTCAGTCTGAATGCTTCCCGCTGTTGCCTAAAGTCACCCTTGATATTGAAGCCAGTACCTGTAATGGGGACCAAGTCCCTCGTCAAAGTAAGGCTCAGTGTCCGTTGTTTAGAATAACGTCGGTTGCATCAGTCCGTCGGTCGGACCGGAAGCTCCAACTGTCCCAGGACCAACAGTCACAGTACTGCTGCTGCTACATGCCCCTGCCCCGCCCACATGCCCCGCCCACATGCCCCTGCCCCGCCCACATGCCCCTGCCCCGCCCACATGCCCCTGCCCCATGGACCCCGCTGAGAGAGGAGAGCCCGACAGGAGGGAGAGATAGTGGGGAGACATTCAGGCCCGGCCAGGCCCGTGTGAGTCCTCGAACAATAGGGTCTGTCTCCGGCTGACACTTGTTTTGCCGTGTGCCTCAGCTCCAGGCTCCGGGGAACAGCTCATCCGTCGGACCTCCTGACCCCTGGGACGAAGCCTTGTGGCGGGCAGAACCGCTCACTGAGGACCCCTTGTTCATGGCTCCCCAAGCCACATTCCACATGGCACACTATTCCCTAAACAGTGCTGTACGGAAGCCCGCAGGGCTCCGGTCAGGATAAGTGCACAACGAAACAGAATAGAGGGAGCCATTTGGGACGGTGTCAAGTCTCCGTTGCCCTGACCCAGAATCACCCAGACACGGGTGGCACCCCATTCACGTAGTGCCCTGCATGTCCTGGGGGAGATTGTTGGGTCATTCGGGAAGCTCCCACACTTTAAGGTCGCGCTCTGATCTCCACGTTGAAAACCGGCTGTAGCTCAGCCTGGCTTATCCCATTGTTTTCCTCCATTGTTTCCAGAAGGGTATTTATATCACTTACAGAGCGGTCCAGTTGCTCCCTGGCAAGTGTGTCGTCCCCCCCCCGGTACTGACCAGGACTCCGGTCTAAACCGGTCCGCTCTTCAGGGAGCGGTGTGTCGTTAGGGATGTGAGCGGAGAGGAGGGCGCTGTTGCCCCAGCAGCTCTGTTGACTTTGCTGTTTGGAGATGAGCAGGGGATGGAAACCTCTCCACCTCTAATTGATGCGAAAGGCTCCTAAGAAGCGAAGCACTTTGGGAAGGTAAACACGGCCTGTATCCGTCATGCCTCCTAATTGTCCATTGCCTATGCGGTCCACATCTGCTGAGTGGGAGCCCCGGGTCACTGGAAGGGCGTTGCTGGCAGGGAGGGGATCGCCGTTTGGCGTGACGTCAGGTGCCGGAGAGCTAAAGAGCTCGGGTGAATCAGGTTAACGGATGTTTGATCGCAGTGGTGTCGCTGGCTGGCCCTGGGCGGTCTGACCTGGACTGGTGGGAGTAGGGTTGGAGTAGGGTGGGAGTAGGGTGGGAGTAGGGTGAGATCATTCACCGTGTCCTATGTAGCGCACTAGTTTTATCCGAGTCTTATGGTTCCCTGGTCAGAGGTAGTACACTATGAAGGACATGGGGAGACATCTTAGGTCACTCCTCGTGTTTGTGTAATGAGTGCCATTGTTTGGGGGTGTGTCTGTGTGTGTACAGTTGTTTGGAAAGATCAATCAATCACATTTATCTTGAAAGGCCTTTTTACATCAGCCGTTGTCACAAAGTGCTTTTATAGACACCCAGCCTGAAACCCCAAGGAGCACGCAACAAGGCAGAGTTGAAGCACCGCGAATTCCTCAGATTTATAAGGATTTACAGGAGGAGAACTGGCCCCACTCCGCCAGCACAATAACACCTTGGGGTGGAGACGGGGCACATTGCAGTCTTTCTTATTATTGGTTATTATGTTAGTATTTGTTTTAACTTTTTTGATTTACTTTATTTCTTTTGGTTCTAGCATGTTTCTCAAAACCACACTGTGAAGAGTGTGGCTGCGGAGCGAGTTGCGACGGGGTCTACGTCCCCCTCCTAGATCCCCTATATCAATCACAGCTCACCCTGCTGCCTCCAATCACAGGGAGCTTCTCTGCAAAAGGCTTAGAGAACCACATGTGATAACGATGGGCTCCTGAAATACACGCCCGCCTCCCGAACAATGCCCTACGCCCTACATGTTAGGGCACCTCACTCGTGCCTGTCCGCCTTCATCTGTGCTGGTGCACTTTGAAAGGGATTGGGGTGGCATTTGGAACGTCGGCAACGTCTGGATTCTAATGTCCGGCGAGATTGGTTGCTGGTTAGAAGGTCCTTCTTGGGGCAGGGTGACGCGGCCCTAGCCGCGGAGAGCTAAGCTAGTGTTTGAGCACACGTGGCCCTGGTTACAACAATCCGTTAGGATCTGATTGGCGGGAAACCAAAAACCTTGACCTCGTGACTTTAAGAACAAAATAAAAGAAATGAGTGCAGAATGACCCCCCCCCTTCGACCCCCAGTTGCATTCCCTAATTGGAACCCAGCGCTGAAATGTCTGTTTATAGGATTCTAAGAATGCCTTTTCAAATGTAACAGAAGGTTCTATGTCTGCCTGGCGTTTCCATGGTGCTTCTTGTGTAGCCTTTATTGAAAGCAGATGTCCTGACGGTTATTTTTTGCAAATTCTCCTTTTTCATTTCCTCTGTCCTTTGGGCTTGACCCTCCCGAGGTCCTTGACTACGACCGGTCCGATCTGAGGGGGTTGAGCTCTGCGGTGGGGCACCGGAGAGAGAGAGAGAGAGAGAGAGAGAGAGACAGCGCTTAACACTGGTTGTGGTCGTGGGTACGGAACCCGGTTCCCTTAATAAATGACCAGCGTTTATAGGCGATTGGGGAATAAGGTGCCGGGTCTTTTCACTAGGCATTTACCTTTTGCTGGCCCAGGTGGCAACCATTTTTTAGGACAAACATCTACATTCACTAAACCATGAAAGTATGCGTTGTAAATGTAGTCTTCGCACACAAACGTTGACGGTCCGAATCAAAGACACCATGGTCGCTGTGGTGGGACACTTATGTATTTTGATTGGGATTTTTCAAAAATGTACCGAAGTCCCATTAGCTTATTTAAAAAAATTATTGCCGGCCAAATGTTCACTTGATACATGTGATACCGTTCTCTCTGTGTTTAGCTGTGGTGATACTTTCACATGCAAGCCTCAGGCTATACACTGAAGGCTGTTGACAGATACATTTGACTCACCACCATGTTTAGGTGGATATCACCCATCACCAGTGGTATGTACTTATTTATAGTCTCCTTTTAGGAAAACTACAATTATAGCTAGCTTCTCCTCTGGCTCAAAATGAAAACGCATCCAAGCTCAGATCTCTATCTTGTTTCATGCTGTCCAAATAATTAGAACAGAGCTTTGATAATAGTTGCTTTCCCTTATGTGATGAAAAACTCAAATTTTGCACATTCCTACACAAACACACACACAGGCAGATCCACTGACGTTGTTTGTTTGATGTTGTGTTTGTCTCTTTGCCAGTGTTGCCTGTTATCTGTTGTAAAAATTAAACATTTAATCCCAGATGCTTTCTCCACTGGATGCCCTGTTATCATTAACTGGTGTGTGTTCAAAGTTGAATTGTCTATTTTAATGAAACAGTAAAATGAACAGTAAAACCATTATATATTTCTTAAATAATGTATTTGAGCCAGTGATCTGAAGTAAACATAATAAGAGCTCCTATAGATAGCTAAAATAAGTCAAGGGCTACGAATCTTGTTGGAACTGGACTGAAACGACATATTAGTGCTAATATAGTCAGAATAGGTCCAGGAACAGATGGACAAACCCTGCGCCCTCCAATATATAGGGTACTGCTGTTGACTCAGGTATCAGGAAGGGTACTGCTGTTGATTCGGGTATCAGGAAGGGTACTGCTGTTGACTCGGGTATCAGGAAGTGTACTGCTGTTGACTCGGGTATCAGGAAGGGTACTGCTGTTGATCAGGGCCTCATAAAGCGGACGATGGAAGGAACAGAGGTCCGATTGGCACAAAGTTCATTTTTTTTCCCCGTCATTGTTTCTTGGTTTCAGAAATAGCTGGAGACAAAGAACAAAGAAGTGTCATTTCTGCTACGGCGGATTTTCATCTGTCAAATCTCTCCTGTGGAGGGAGAAGGGCACAAACTGTTGTAAATTCTCCACTGGGAAGAAAATGTTTTGCTCAAAAGGTAAAACCATGTGTTGTTTTCCTTGATTGTCACGACAGACAGCCTTTTCTGAATCCCTAGAACGTAAGAGACATTCGGCGATCTCTTCCTATCATATCTTCCCAACGGCACCACATATCCTTTGCCCGCTAAACCCAACCCTGGAAGATGGGTGGAGAGGGTTAATTCTGGTCTGCTCTGGGTGCCAGAGCAGAAAAACCTGCAGCTGGAACACCGAACGACAGACTTTCTGTCACATGACTAACTAATCAGAGAAAGTAAACAACACACACATTCATCATCATCGTCAGTGGAAACAGATAAGCTGATAAACCAGCCTCACGCGCTTTCTGGCTTCGCTTGTCTTGCCTGACGATTGACTGATGGGTTTTTGGTATTCTCCATCTTTACTTGGAGCATCCATTGACACCAGTTTTGTGTGTGTGTCTGTGTTACTGATCAATTCAAATGTGAGTCATCTTTTCTGAGTTGGACAACCACTGAATAACTGGCGAGTTGGTTGTTGACACAGACAGTTGTCAGGCACAGAAGACACATGTACCTGATGTCAGGTACCGAAAACACAGTTCCTTTCTACTGTTGGTTCTGCAGGGACCCAGGGCAAATGGAAAAAAACTATTCTTATTACTGTACACAAACTGTGAGATTTAAATAAACAGAAGATTGGCGGTTTGAGTGTGTTTTCATCTGTGTGTTTCAGTTTGAAACAGGTACAGGACAGACTTGACATGCATCCCCTTTTTGAGCTTGTGTATTTCTGTTAAATAGTTATATTTTTAAGTCACAAGAGAGGAAGAAGATAAAAATAAGCCCTATTTTACAGAATCATTCACGTTGTTTCAGTTTAAATTAACATATTATTTTTCAAGTTGTAAGATGGTGGTTGGTTTGGTTGGAGCGAAATGTCCAGTGTTTAGATGTGCTTACACATGTAAGAGACTGACACAGAGAGTGTTTATGTGTGTTTTAACACGTATGAGACTTACAAGATAGTGTTTAGATGTGTTTGAACGTGTATGACACTTACACAGATCAAATGTAGCCGAATAATAAACTGTAGCCTACCAGCCATGACAGGAGGGCTATTACCTCCTGATCCTAGTTGAACCTGGAAACTACGCGTGGTCTGAGCGCGATGTCTTGTAACTAGGCGTGGTCTGAGCGCGATCTCTGGTAATTAGGCGTGGTCGGAGGGCGATCTCTGGTAATTAGGCGTGGTCGGAGGGCGATCTCTTGTAACTAGGTGTGGTCTGAAGAGCGATCCCTTGTAACTAGACGTGGTCTGAGGGCGATTTATTGTAACTAGGTGTGGTCTGAGGGCGATCTCTTGTAACTAGGCGTGGTCTGAGGGCGATGTCTGGTAACTACGGTTTGCTCTACCAGACTCTGCTATCGCCTCGTACCCACGACCACAACAGACCTGATAGAAAAGGTTAGCGAAGCCCTCTCATGTACAGTTGTTTCAGTAAACCAACTCGGTTCGTTATAAAACCATAGCAATGTTATCCGCTACAGTAGCTCTTGAAATCTATTGTAGTGTAAAAACCCCCCTAGTCACACACACACACACACAATTTAAACGCCTCCCACTACGCCCCCCGGCTTAACCCTGCTCTCTGAAGAAGAGAGAGGGGCTCAATGACAGGATTTTCCCTTTCCAAAATGGATGAGCATTTTTCTGAGACTATTTTGTCACTGTGAGAGAACACTGGCTAGATGGAGTTGGTTCCTTGAAACACAGGACCTCCTATCTCCTCTAAGCCTGGGGTTTTACTCTGCAGCTTAAGATGTGTGTGTGTGTGTGTCAGCCTCATACCCCTGTCCAGATGTAATAGCATTGTCAAGTTGGTGGAACCGGGTTTTCTGTTGAATCTACAGAGACACACCCCCACCCATCTACCGTATAGCAAATTTATAAACTGGGTAATGTGTCTCCAGAATGCTGATTGGCTGCAAGCTGTGGTATATGTAAGCGATAAGGCACATCACTGCTCTAGTTGTGTGGGTACGCAGCTGTATCCAGGAAAACGGCTTAGTGCTGTGCCTTAGAAGTGTTTGGTGAAAGACCACACATCCCTTGGTGACTGCTTAAATATACTGTCTTATTAGCTCCCATTCCACTGTCCAAAGGCAAGCAGAGCTGGCAGAGAAGGTCACTTAAGAGGGAGAGAATTGGCAAAGGGGGAGGGGAACAGGAAAAAGTGAGTCGGGGTGAAGGGGTGAGGCAGAGAAAAGAGAGAGAGATAAGAGAGAGAGCGGGGGGAGGGAGAGTGAACAAGCGTTTGGGCGGTGCGGCCTGTTTCCGTGAACCGCTACTACCGTCCCCTATTGACCAGCCTCGAGCTCTCACTGCCTAATGATCTACAGCGGGTGTGTGTTTGTGTGTGTGTAAGGTTTCTCATATCGCACTCTGTTCAATGAATGCCGTGGCTCCCATCGCGGGGGTCACATGTGGGCTCTTTTTAAAGGAAAGCAGAAGCGCGCAGGTTGACGTCTTCTCGGAAAAGTAATTGGGTGAATAATGCTGATTGTTCTGTCCTCTATTGGTGTGATCTAGGTACTTCTCTAAAGCTGTGGCAGCGGCACCGGGCTTGTTGGTCAACTGCAGCCATCTATCTGTCCGCTCCTCCGATATTCACACGCAAATTCAGTTCCTTCACCCGTCTTCACCTGTTTCGTGTGCTTTAGAGCGTTCGGTAATACATCAACACGAATAGCAACTAGAGGCATCGATCAGTGCGTTCCAGGTCCAAGCCCACGACCCACCACGGGTCCTGGATCCTGCCGGTACAGAACACACGAGTGATCCGGATGACTTTGGCGGCTGGTTCCTTGTCTGCGAGGGCGTGGGTTTAGCTGTTGCTGTGTCTGGCTCCCTTCCGAGTCCCCCAGGGGGTGTGGAGGGTTTGTGTCTGGCCAGAAGGATGGAGGGACAGAGGGCGGGTTGATCTGCCTGCCCTGACCTGGAGGAGAACTGGAGGAGACCCGGAGGAGAACCGGAGGAGACCCGGATAATAAAGAGGGAGAAGAGTAGGCGGGGCCAGGGAGGTTTTAGATCACAAAGTGATCTAAAGTCAGGGGGCTGTGACCGGGTTCAGCCAGGAGACGCTGTGACCGGGTCCAGCCAGGAGACGCTGTGACCGGGTCCAGCCAGGAGACGCTGTGACCGGGTCCAGCCAGGGGACGCTGTGACCGGGTCCAGCCAGGGGACGCTGTGACCGGGTCCAGCCAGGGGACGCTGTGACCGGGTCCAGCCAGGAGACGCTGTGACCGGGTCCAGCCAGGAGACGCTGTGACCGGGTCCAGCCAGGAGACGCTGTGATCGGGTCCAGCCAGGAGACGCTGTGACCGGGTCCAGCCAGGAGACGCTGTGGGGGCTCTGACCGGGTCCAGTTAGGAGACGCCGTGGGGGCTGTGACCGGGTCCAGCCAGGGGACGCTGTGACCGGGTCCAGCCAGGAGACGCTGTGACCGGGTCCAGCCAGGAGACGCTGTGACCGGGTCCAGCCAGGAGACGCTGTGACCGGGTCCAGCCAGGAGACGCTGTGACCGGGTCCAGCCAGGAGATGCTGTGGGGGCTGTGACCGGGTCCAGTTAGGAGACGCCGTGGGGGCTGTGACCGGGTCCAGTTAGGAGACGCCGTGGGGGCTGTGACCGGGTCCAGCCAGGAGACGCTGTGACCGGGTCCAGCCAGGAGACGCTGTGACCGGGTCCAGCCAGGAGACGCCGTGGGGGCTGTGACCGGGTCCAGTTAGGAGACGCTGTGGGGGGCTGTGACCGGGTCCAGTTAGGAGACGCTGTGGGGGGCTGTGACCGGGTCCAGTTAGGAGACGCTGTGGGGGGCTGTGACCGGGTCCAGCCAGGAGACGCTGTGGGGGGCTGGGACCGGGTCCAGCCAGAGAGAGCCGCTCGGCACTTTGTTTGTGTGTATTACACGCGCTTAAATACACAAGCAACAGAGTCTCCATGCTGACACACACACACACACACACACACACACACACGCGCGTGCCGCGGTGAACAACGGGTCTCGGATCCGCGTGCCGCCGGGCCTGTTGCCTGGAATCCAGAGGCACTGGAAGGTGGCAAGCCATGTCGGGTCGGGCCTGAAGGGGCCCCCTTGCCCTGTCTTGGCCTCTGTGTAACTGGCGCCTGGCACACTCATTCTCTCTTAGTGCCCTGCTTTTAATGAGGTCCTGTCAAAAGTTGTGCAATACATAGGGAGTAGGGTGCCATTTAGGACTCAGGCGCTCCCTCTGCCATTGCACCTCCTCTGTGACCCTTGGTCAGTTTGCGTGTCTTCCTGTTCTGCGACACTCCAACCCTAACCCGTGTTCTCTGCCGAGCAGCGTGTCGCTAAACGTGTCGCTTGTGGTCACTGTGACGCTACAGCTTCATCACCAACGCCCCCAGCTGTCTCAGCCGCTCTGCGTGAAAGAAAACGTTTTGCAACGCGCACACTGTAGCCGTATCGCGTTCTCCGTGACTTCTCGGGTTAGGTAAGCGAAGACGCCAACGAATCCATTCTTTATTAAGCCCCTCGAGCAGTCATCTCCCTCTGTGCCACAAAGGCTCCATAGATAGAGAGGCTCCATTCTATTCATTCTATTTATACTCCATTATGAAGCTTAGTGTTAACTCTTGGTTATCGGCCTCTGATTGGCTTTCCTTTCATGCAGACTCCTTGATGGGAGATCGGCCGTGCAGACAATACCTGCACAATGTAGCTCCTTTCAGATCTCTGCTTGTACCAGGGTAGTCTCTGACGCCACCATTCAGACTAATGTGTACCCCTGTACAGCCTTAGAGGGATTTTATGCCATTTCTTTTTTATTGCGTCATGGGCCTTTGTTTTCTAGAGTGGTTTCCAATCTGACCTACTGCTCTTTCAATAAAAAACATTGTCTATATTTTCCCACTTTCTAGTCCAATAAAGCGTATAAAAAGTGGCTGTAAAAAAAAAAAATCTCTAAAATGGTTAAAAATAAAAGGTTTAGTGCTGTGACTGAATAAATACAGAGAGCTCAAATTGCCAGAATCCTGACGCCTTAGAAATCTGTCATGAGTTGCCTTGGGGGGTGTTGTCACGCTGCCAGCGGATGGATTTAGATGGCCCGAAGTTGACATCTAGGCTTTAAACGAGGTGATGTAAAGCATTTAGAACCTTCCCTTGAAACAGTTGCGAGCAGCACACTGACCGACAATTGTAGTTAAATGAGGACCGTTTTCCCGGTGATAGAATCCTTCCACTTACGGCAAAAAATGTCACTGCTTATGGTGCAACCAAAATAGCCCCCTAAATATGATTGCTTTAATGCTTTCACCAGGGATTGTCCCGGAAGCCTGTCATGGTACAATAGCAGGCTACAGAGCAACACAATCCCCGGTTCCCATCAGTAGATTACAACTCAATTTAATATCGTTTTTTGTCCGTCAACCGAGGTAGACCTTTCTATGGCGTGGAAGAAAAAGAAGTGGTCATAACGTTGAGGGGGAAACCACCTCCGTGACCTCTTTTATGATACTGAAAGCTAAAGTCCCGTTTTCTGGTTCAAATCTGTCTGACCGGGAAAATAATGAATAAGATTAATGAGTTGGTACGTGAACCAATCATGTCATCTCCCAGGTGCCTCTCTCTCCCTCCCTCCCTCTCTCCCCCTCTCTCTCCCCCTTCGTCCCTCTCCCGCTCTCCCTCCTATCCTCTCTCTCCTATCTCCCTCCCTCTCCCCCTCCATCCCTCTCCTATCTCCCTCTCTCCCTCCTTTCCTCTCTCTCCTATCTCCCCCTCTCTCCCTCTCTCCCTCCTTCCCCCACTCTCCCCCTCTCTCTCTCCCCCTCTGTCCCTCCCTCCCTCTCTCTCATCCTGTGCTGTGCTGACCCATCTGCTCCACCCCCCCAGAAACAGCCAACCAATCCGGTCCGAGGCTCCCTGTACAGGGAATCTGGACACAAAGGACGGTAGTTAAAGTGTGAGGAGTGTCAGAGGAGAGGCCGTATCAGGTTCCCCAGCCGGACAGACATACGTAACCTGCTGCTCTGTATCAACGTGTGTGTGTGTGTGTGTGCATCGCCTACTGTAGTCCCTCATGACCTCAGGTTTCAGAGTCTGTCTGGCGTTGGCCCTGTAAAAGTGTGTGTGTGTTGGTCAAAGTAACCCATGGCTTGTGTGAAAGCGATATTGGTTTGTCCCCCGGTGATTGGTCAGACCCAGAGCATGCTGCCACACTTGACTGATGGGCCAACGCTGACTGGAATGTGGGGTCACATTACACCACACACACACACACACCACACAAACACACACACACACCACACACACACAACCTCTCTCTTTTAACTTGGCCTTCTGTGTAGCTTTCATGTGGCCCCTTCACTTATTTGGCACAAACCTCATTACAGAGAGGTCTGCTATACGATGTTGAACTCTGACCTCAGCGGTACCAACCTAATACGCAGTAAAACATTTCCAAACCCCAGACATAGAATCTCCATGAAGCCAGTAAATCCCCTGAAAACCCCTTCTCACGTTCACAGCGACGTCCACCCTTTTCTTCACGGGCGTCAACATTGACCGGGGATGTTTATGGGTTAGGGGATGTTTATGGGGCTTTCTAGCGTCTCGCTGACGTTCCCAGTAAGTTACAGGCACGCCGGTTGCTACAAAGAACAACCTTGTTAATGGCCGGTCGATTTCAGGTGTGCCACGGCTGGAACACTTTTTGTTTTTCCTCAGTTCTGCTTCACGTGGAGTGAATGACTGGTCTGCAAGGGTCTTTTAAAGGCAAAAACACAGAGGACCGCTCAGGCTACTGCCATAGATTCCTTCATCACTTCAGGAGATCTGGATGTGACTGACACCAAACGTGAAACTGACTGACCGATCGCCTCCTCTTATCTCTCCCACAGGATCGCAAGTTGTCCAAGTCGGAGCGTCAGAGGTTCAAGGAGGAGGCGGAGATGCTGAAGGGGCTCCAGCACCCCAACATCGTCCGCTTCTACGACTCCTGGGAGTCCCCGTCTAGGGGGAAGAACTCCAAATGCATCGTCCTGGTCACGGAGCTCATGACCTCTGGCACCCTGAAAACGTGAGTAGGGGGTCCCCCAGCCTCCCCACACCGCACACACACTGGCTGTTCATTGTTTTATCAAGGCCTTTGTGTCCGCAAGGATCGCCGGGCTGGAGATAACACCTCTGCCTTCCTCCCACAAGGCTGCATTGACGACGGACTCACGTTTGTGCCCCTTCAATGGCTTTCGCCTGACGTTGTCCTGTCGCTAATGTCTGCCGGCACACACACACACACCTGATTTCCTGTGTTCATTCATTCCCCTGTAGGCCACCTCGTTCCCCCGGGGTGAGGTGTGAAAACGTCAAAACGAATCTTGCCCGTTTTCACCCAGTATTATTCTTTTACTATTAATACTATTCATTATTTGTATTAAGCCTTTTCCTTAACATCTACTGTAATCTTCGCACGTTGCCTGTTCCCATTTGCGGGTCAAAGAGGGCTTTCTGAGTGCAGTGAAAGCAGTGCCTCTCAGCAGGGAGCTATTGTGTTGTTGTTTTCTCACCAGCATGCAGCTAGCCAGTGTACCCAGTGTGGTACAGTAAACAGCCACACACACACACACACACACCAACATGCTCATTAACCATTACAAAAACCCTGGCTGACAGTAAAGAGAGTGTGTCCGTAAAAACACACTGAAGGCAGCTACAGTGTGTTGACAACAGTGTACCTCCACCATTACCACACCTTTCACTGGACTGATACAACCTAGTGTACCTCCACCATGACCACACCTTCCACTGGACTGATACAACCTAGTGTACCTCCACCATTACCACACCTTCCACTGGACTGATACAACCTAGTGTACCTCCACCATTACCACACCTTCCACTGGACTGATACAACCTAGTGTACCTCCACCATTACCACACCTTCCACTGGACTGATACAACCTAGTGTACCTCCACCCCCACCACACCTTCCACTGGGCTGATACAACCTAGTGTACCTCCACCCCCACCACACC
>JACXGK010010542.1:0-17733 GCA_016801125.1 Novumbra hubbsi | reverse complement strand
AACATAGACATATCAGAAGGTCAAAGACCCTGGGAATCTACAACATAACATAGACATATCAGAAGGTCAAAGACCCTGGGAATCTACAACATAACATAGACATATCAGAAGGTCAAAGACCCTGGGAATCTACAACATAACATAGACATATCAGAAGGTCAAAGACCCTGGGAATCTACAACATAACATAGACATATCAATTGGTCAAAGATCCTGGGAATCTACAACAGTACATAGACATATCAGAAGGTCAAAGACGGGGAATCTACAACATTACATAGACATAAAGTATCTGAAGTCCAACATGTTTCTCTATTGTGTCCCACTAAAATCCACATCCGGGTTATGTTTGTAAAGAGAGTCTCAAAAATTGGTACCTCTCGAACAGCCATCCTGGATTGACCAACACACTGACATCCTCGATCCTTCTACTGTTCGCGTAGTGAAACCGTTTGGGCAGATTGTTCTTCAGGTAAGCTTTGATCTTCTGATCATTCTTTTTGCACTGAGATCCCAAAAAGACATTAGGGAATATTTTTAAAACATCTTTAGGTGGTAATGAATGATATTAGGGATAAAACAGCATTTTCAGAATGAGTGTTTGTCCTTTAGCATAGTGACAGATTATGCTGCGAACTGAAAACAGACCAAATGTGAAATCTTCAGGAGAGCCTCAACATTCCTTAACCTCTTATTTGGAAAAGTATAATATATTGGCAGTCATGTCTAGTTTAAATCAACTTTACTATTCCATCATAGCTTATTGCTCACCGTAATGTTGGCTACCAGGCTAGCCGAGTCCACTATCAAATAAAACAACAATATGTCAGTAGTTTTCAATGCAATTTAGAAGAATGTATTTTGTACATCTTTGGTCTTGCACTCACATGGTAGATTTTTTTTATACGATCGAATTCGTCCAAATGGTCCTTGGTAGACATATAAATGACTAACGTCATCCACCTGTAGGAGATCCTGGAGGGCTTCCTTTCTGTCACAACTTGTGTCCTCCATTCCTGTTGGTGTAGTTTCAGATGAAGTTACCAAACAAACGTATATTTCTTTTATATAACTATTAAACATAAAAGACAAATACTGAAATGTACAATTATTCTAGGGATATTAAATGTTTAACTACACTAGATTTAGATGAAGAACAGGGCACGTTTGCTTTCCAGAATTCAGATTTTTTTATGATATTGGTTCATCATATTTTAAACTTCCTTCATCATTAATAAGCATCCTACCATGGTCAGCTATGATAATAATGTTTATACAGTTATGCATATTTAATTGTTTGAGTCCATTCATCAGTTGTCCAATGATCTTGTCCACTCCTATCAGAGCCTCGATCAACTGAAATGCAACAACAATACAAGCATTTAAGGAATTAATGGCATGTGTACATCATCAAACATTGGACTGATATTTGGTACAAGCCTATTTTAAAAAATATTAGATTTTTGTATACTTTTGATTCATGTTTGACAATGTAAAACCAAATATCAAATCTCATTGAGATATTGAATGTCATTAGGTCATCACTTTGCATTGGGATGTATCAAATGATGTTCTCATTCATTACCAGGGCAAACGATTTCAAAGGACCTTGTAAATGTCATCCTCATGGTTTATGTTCTCAAAAGTATAACTATAGAGCACATCTTTTAGCCAATTAGCATCAAGGGTTTATACCACCCTTCTCCAACTTGTTTATACAGCACTGTAGGTGTCGCATCAAAAAGGAGGACTATTAAAGCAAGTTAGAGCAAAAACATAGATTCATTTAAAAAATCCCAAACCTAAAAACATGGATGTCAAAAGCAACAAATATAAATAGACAAAATAAAGGGGTTGCTTTAGGACCATCTGGACAGATAAACAGAACTCCAGTTTTCACCACATTGTTACGTTGTTTTGCTGTACATCCAGATAGAAAGTGGATTCTACTCCAGTACTGGTCAGTGTAACCAGGCCTGGTAACATCCCCATGTGTTATGTAAACATAAAAGATATCACTAAACCAGGAAAGCCTTGGTGTCCGTGTACAACCATCATTTTCAACACGCCCTTACCCCTCCACTGACGGGACCAAAGGAGTGCCCCGACTTGTCCGGCTCCTCCAGGTACAACGTGAAGAAATCTGGCCTGCAGAGCCATGTGTAATACAACATGCCATGAACAAATCCATGCATTTCATCACTTCGGCCTCAACAGTTATTGGGAAATATATGATAACGAGCTTATACGTTTATGAAAGGATTAAAAGAAGCTGGAATGCATTTATCTTTATAAATTATAGGAATTGGTGGATGACCTACCTCTCATTATCTGGTAACTGTAGCCACTTCAGGATTGAGAAGACCCTTTCCTCAAAAGGTATTGCACTGATATGCAAAGACAGAGAGTGTTAATCATTCACAGCCAATGAAGTCCTATATATCTCAGAAACAAGATTCCTGGCCGTATTACCTGTTGAACTCCACGTTGATGTCCGGGAAACTGCCATTGATTTTGACATCTGAGCCTGGCCAGAAATAGGTTCCGGATTTCAGTCCTTGGTACCTGGCAGTGTGCCAAATCTACATATAAAAGGTCATGTCAGAATATCTCAAATTACTGTTCTTTTCAATTCAGCTAGAAACGTTCTATTAAGATGTGTGTGGTCCTGTGAAAAATAGTAAAACGTAAAATCAACTGTCTGACTTGATTAAGTCACTACACTATGATCAAGCATAATCATCCAATAAGAAATATAATACTGTGGTGTGGGAACCTAAATCAAAGTGACAAATATATTGTAATCTAGCTTTCGCAATGTTAGCATCAAGAAAGCAGAAAGAAAGAAGAGTTGGGGCTCACAGGTTGACCCAGGTACCATCTTGGGTTGGACTTCTCTTCGTTGGATAGACTAAATGTAGCATCAAACACAGGGTCGTACATGTTGTTGTCAATCAGACCGTGGGACTCTGTGTACATACCCTAAAGAGGACAGTGAAAATTAGGTGATAATTGTTATCTGAATTGTTGCACCCCAAACATGTCTCTCCAAACGCACAGTACTATTTTATAGCAGTTACGTTTTAGTATTTACACAAACTATTGCATAACAAGTATCAGAAGAGGGGTGCCTGTTTCTGTTGGTTTTTCTGTTAAAAACACATTTTCAACTGCCTGCTATCAGGGAACTCATCAATGAAACTAATCAAGTTTAAATGGGGAATATACAAGGCATTCAAATTTGCTTAAAACATTAACTGCAGATGTATTCTGGTCATTTATGCTTGTATATATAGTAGTACAATAAGAAGTGCACGTATGGTCCCATTAAATATAAATAAATGAACTTGAATTAGAAAGTGTAAATAATTCACTGACATAATGGCCTGAATATTAATAATGGGACCTGAACAAAACAAACAAATGAATGATGTATGAAGGAAGCATTATGTTTGTACTTCTTGAAGACCATGAAAACAAACATGGCTGGTTGTCTGCCCAATTCTGAACACTGTGTTTTCTCACAGTATTCTCTAGCTGCCCTCTTTCGCTGGTGGAAGCCAGTGCTTTGTTAGCATGAGCCTTGGAGTAATGTTACTAGTTACTAGGGTATAGGAAAAATAACAAAAAAAAATAATAATTAATAAACAAAATGCAGAATGAAGGGGTTCTAAATGCACAGCTGTTGACATAACCCAGATTCCTTTATGGAGAAATCATACTCGCAAAATGATCACATATCAGTCTTTTTGCCTGTCTGTCTGTATCGTCAAAAACTGCGCACATTGGTCAAAGATTTTGAGAAAACCCAAGTTAACTATTTTAGCGTATTCAATGTAGTGTGTGCCACATTGGATTGGACTGGCTGGCCTAAGTCATTAACTAACACAATAACCAACAACTACTTTCTATAAAAGTCCACCAATGCTATTTTATTTGGGTTGACAGACTGACACTTGGATTTCACATACAAATACAGTGAGCAATTACGCTATTTCAAACAGTCCCGATAAAAGGTGATGATTATGTCTGTTTAAAACTTCTTACGCCTTAGTTGTGACTGGTGAGGTAATGTGTTAGGCTCACCGTGGCAATTGTGTAGTGGTTGGGGAAGGTCTTGCTTGGGAATACCGGCTGCATATAAGGAGCAGAGGTGCCACAGGTTCCTGAGAGAGGGATGAGAACAGTTCAATGAAATGTTTCTTGTCCAAGTCAATTAGTAGTTGGGGCAGTTTCATGGTGATGGGGGCATAATTCACCCACCAAACAAAAGGGTTTGGGATACTCACTCAGTTTGTCTAAGACAGGGATCAGATGACTCCATGTTTGTTGATATTCTGCTCTCAAGCCGTCCAGTGAGATGAGGAGCAAAGGCTGCATTTTGAATCTAGGAGAAAAGAACAAAATTACAACATTACATTTTGCATTTGTTTTAGTAACCCCAACCGATATTTAATAGATTTAATGGAAATATTGGCAATATTCTTGGCACTAAAATGTACCTCGCTGGACAGTCCGGCCTTGACAGATCCATGCATTCATCAGCCGCCCATTCGGTTTCTCCTTCATTTATGGTAAAAATGAGAAATAAAAGGAAAAATAATCACTCAGTGTTTCTCCAAATGTGGTGTATCGCAAACGTCTGAGCGGATGTTGCGTCAGTGTGTATGTACAGTACATGCATTTTCCCACCTTGACAGACATGTTGGAAGTTGGTGCAACAGTCTCCATGTTCGATGCAGTCATCAGAGCAGTGACATTTGCTCTTTGTCAATCTCTTTTCTCCACAGCGCAGTCTCGTGCACTCCCATCGTTCAGCTGTTGAATAAAGTCAAACTAAAAGTGGAGATTTGTACCAAGTATGACATGTGTATCCCAAATACATTAACTAATTAAACCCTTTCTGGCCTAACTAAGACTATGCCCTCATAAAAGACCATTTAAAATTAAATACAATAACCCCATGTTTTCACTCTGAGAGAAATAAAGATGGTTCTCCCTCTGCTCTTAAGGTTTCTTGAAGAAGTCAAGAGGAAGAGGCGTTTGCCACTGTAAGACGCCCTGGATAAGAGTGGCTGTTAAATGTTTTGCCAAAGTGGGTTATGCAGTTTTAGTAGTAATTAGTAGTAATTCTTCAAATTCTCTGATGAACGTTGTTCCCAAATGGCATCCCATTGTTCTCACCCAACATAATTTGGTTATTTATTTTTGAATTAATTCAACTTGAGATGACATTCAGGTGGTTATCAAAAGGAAACATGGCTCACTTGGTTGGAGACAGATGTCCTGAAAGTCATAGCAACAGTTGTTGTTGGTGACACACTGCATATCACAGTGGCAGTCTGCTTTCTCTATGTCAAAGGGCTCGTAGCATCTGTTCCTACAGTTACTGGAAACCACTGGAACAAATGAAAACACACTGAGCATCTAGTGTATAGATAGGCCGGAATCACCATAACAGTGTTTACCACAGAACGGGATCTAGATCACCTAATCTGGCCCATGAGTCAAATCCAATGGTCCGACATGTTTTGACAATATTCTTATTCTTGGCAGTGACATCAAATATCATAGACGGTTGTGTTTGTACAAAATGTGGTTTTCTCATAGAAACGTCACCAGTAACAAACAATCTACCTTGGTTTTGACAGTCTCGTAATTGCATTCCAAGCCCCAATCCAAGTCCTAGGATGATAGTGACAATGACGATCACCAAAGCACCGATCTAAACACACACACACGGTATCACACCTTTAACAGAAGTTCAGCAACGTATCAACAAATATCAACAATCATAAATGTTTTTTACAGCTTTGTTTATACAATGTGCATTAAGCGATTTGTGATTACCAATAAAATAAATGTGCATGGAGCATGGAGGCAGTACCATGAGATGGTACTATATATACTTTCTCTAATCCGGCTCCCTATGGGGGTCGGATTATAGAAAGAAACCTAGAGAGGAACCATGCTCAGGGGGGTGACCAGACCTCACTGGCTGTGCAGGGTGGTGTTTAAGAGTAAAATGTATAATTTATAAACTGATGGGTTGTGTTCACAGCCTATAAAGCCTAATCTTGGTCACTGGAGCAGCTCTGGGAAAAAAATAAAACCACTGCACTTTATTTTTTTTGGGGGAAAGGACATTTTGTATATTTGCACGGTATTGTGTATATATCTAATCCATTATAATAACTACCTACCAAGAAAGTTTTGTACATTTCTTCAGAGAATTTTGCTCTTCCTTATTTTGATAGGAGGTTGTGGAAAGATAGAGGGGAGAAGTGTTGTTGAATGAGCAGTGGACCAGATCCAAACTCACATTGCAGGGCACATGTGTCTCAGGCACTGGTCCAGACCACTCGACCAAACAAGGCCACAATTGTTTTTATTTGTTTGACTTTTACTTATACTCATGCTAATGTTTTAATTAGCAAATAAATACTTAGTGCCCAGATAAACAGTTTTAAACAATGTAGTTTTGTGGCTTAAGCACACTACTGAATATACAGCGGGTGAAAGAAGTATTAAACATGTCACTATTTCTCTCAGTAAATATATTTCCAAAGGTGCTATTGACATGAGATTTTCACCAGATGTTGGTAACAACCCAAGTAATCCATACATACAAAGTCCCAACTGATGGCCTACAAGAAGGTCTCATTGCCAAGGTGTCACACACGACACATCTCATGATAAAAGGTAAAAGCAAAAAGCTGTCTCAAGACCTTCGCAACCTAAATGTGACTGAGGAGTAAAACAAATAATCAGAAGAGTTGTCCAACAGCTAGGGACCACTTGTGGAGAGCTTCAAAAAGACCTGGAGTTAGAAGGTACTGTTGTCTCAAAGAAAACCGTAAGTAATGCAATCCACCCCCATGGCATGTACCACGCAAGACTTAATTGCTGAAAAAAAAGCATGTTGAAGCTTGTTTAAAGTTTGCTGCACAACATTTGGAAAAGCCAGTGAAATACTGGGAGAATATAGTGTGGCAAAATAAGAGCAACATTTTACGGTTTGGATGCCATAATACACACATGTTTGGAGGACAAATTGCACTGCACATCACCTTAAAAACACCATAGCAACAGAGAAGTTTGGAGGTGGGAACATCATGTTGTAGGGCAGCTTTTCAGCAAATGGAACTGGCAAACTTCAAATAATTGAATGAAGGATGAATGGGCAAATTTACAGAGACATTCTTGTCACAAATCTGCTGCCATCTACCAGGATGATGAAGGTGAAACGAGGGTGGACATTTCAGTATGACAATGATTCCAAACACACAGCCAAGGAAACTCTAATAATAAGTCATTATTATTATTAACCCTTTATTTAATCAGGAAGTCCCATTGAGATAAAACAAATCTCTTTTACAAGAGAGACCTGGACAAGGTAGCAGCAGTACAAAAAACAGAACATAATAAAGTGCAACATATTCAACAGGATCCACAAATCTACAATGAAACTAATGAACAGCTATGCAAACCCAGTGGACTCTAAACAAAAACAATCACATGCCTCCATCACCACACTCTCTTTACAATGCCCTTATATTCATTAATAGATAGAAATGTGTGTAACTTTTTGCCGATTATTCCATGCATAAGGGGCTTAGTAGGAAAATGCAGTTCTCCCCAGACATGTAAAAACCTGAGACACACTGAAAAGCAACCATTTTGAGGAGCTAAAACAGGGGAGGCTACAAAGGTAAGATAGCATTGGTGTTTAGATCAAAATGTACCAGTGCTGTTTTCTACGAGTGGTCAATGATGTCCAACCCACCAAATCATAAAGAAGACAATGATGAGTAAGTGATTTTGCATTTGTAATAATGTAGAGATGCATGATACAATGAATCAAGGCTCTGTAAGACGGAGGAGGCTGCGTGCATATATAATATATCACCATAATCAATCAGAGAGAGACAAGTATCTTCTGCAAGTTTTTCTTTGGTATTGAAAGTAAAACTTGATTTATTTCTAAAATTAAAAGCCATTCTTCACTTTAACCTAACTAGATTAGCAGTATGAACATTGAATAAAAGCTTGTTGTCTATCCATATACCCAAGTACGTGTACAAGGGCACCCTTTCGATGGATTTACCATCAGATGTAAAAATGCTAAAATCATCAAGCAACTGTAAGTGAGCTTTTGAAAGAATTTAAAACCAGTTGTAATCTCATCAGATCAGTTTGTAATGACTGAAATGCAGTCTGAAGCCCTTGCACTGCCTGTACTACGAAGGGCACATGCATATAAATAACAGTGTCATCTGCATAAAAGTGCATTTCTGCTTGAATGTTCTTACCCAAGTCATTTACAAAACTAGAGAACAGAATAGGCCCCAAAATGGAGCCCTGGGGTTTCCCTTTAATGATCGGAAGAAAATCAGATATGTACCCCCCTGTATGCACACATTCAGCCCGATCTGCAAAGTAGTTTCTAAACCATTTTACAGTCTTAGCACCAAAACCAGTGTTCCATAATTATTTCAGCAGCAAGGTGCAAAGTCAAGGTGTTATTTTAGTTTTGGCAACAATGCCATTGAAGCAGGGCAAGGTCCTTCTGGCTTCAGCCCAATTGAACCCCTGTATAGAAATATATATGTGAGATATTGTCACGTCTCTGCTTACTGGCGGCCAGTCCCCTGTTCGCGTAGCCCCCTGGCGTTCGACGTTGCCGGCGTTTTAGGCACCACCGTCCGTGTTTGTCTTGTTCCCCATGTCCTGTGAGCGCATCCCTCCCTGATTCCTCACAGCTGTTCCTCGTTAACTGCGTATATAATCCTTCATGTGTCTTGTCTCTGCGTTCGTTGTTGTTTCACTGTTGAGTGTAAGCACCGTTGGTGCTTATCCGTGTAAAGATACACAAGTATTCTTTCATTGCTATCCGGAAGAGGTTTTTCACTCCATTTATAGGTGAAATAAAACCTATTGAATTCGCCTACCTGCATTTTGGTCCAATTCCTTCCCGACACATTACAGATATGAATGCAGCTAGACCAAGTGATAGCACTAGCTAATTTACTGGCATAGTATTTCTCACTTTGTGAGTAATCAAATTTATAATCTTTTTACGGCAGTATGATTTGTTTTTAATGAAAGGGGCATAACTTGTCTAATTGCAAAGTAACAAACAGTTGTTTAAGTTAAAACACATTTATAATTGTTAACGTACACCACTCACTACATCAATATCAGATAGTTACCTGAAAAGAAAGTGGTCCATGACCAATTTGGGCCAACCCATAATGTTGTAAAACAGTAATGTTTTCTTTTTAGTTCAGTAATAGCCATATCTTCCCAATAGGGAAATGTTCAAAAGAAGCTGGTTGGATAGACTTACAATTATGTTCTTTCTTTTTAGCAACTTGCCGATGTCCATACTTGAAATCTGTTTCCTTTCAGTCTGATTTGGGGAAATCAACTTGTCGGGAAGGTGACAGGGACACAAGTTTCTAACCCATGAAATGAACAAGAGCTATTGACAGCATTTTAACGTGTCCAGTGGTCTGCAGGTTAGAAGCTAATGATTTACATGGAAAGTAGTAGACCAAGCCTTTACAACTCAGATTTCATAATCTTCAGATCTGATAACTGTGGTAAATCCAAAGTTTCTGATAGCAGGAGACATTTTTACGTTCTTTTATATGGCAAATATTTTACAGTTCATATTAAAAATCGTTAGTAGGACTACATTACATTTTCTAATGGTCAGTTTTGCAGACACTGGTCTAGGGGGAATAAAGTCAAGTTCCATAGAAAAATCAACTCTACTCTGCTTGTTTTTAAAATCCTAGACTAGGCTTGATCTGTAATGACTGGAACGAAGAGCAGGTTCACGGTTCCAAACACCAGTGGTGTTGTGTTTATTCAATGTGAGGAAGCATCCACAAAAAGGGTTCAGGCAAGAAATCGAGGTCAGAACAGGCACAGGGTCAAAACCAGACAGCCGACAATATAATCCAAAATAGGGCTAGGCTGAAGACAAGGTCAAATAGACACAAAGGGAGTATGATTTTGGGTAGGGCAAACACTGAGGCGTAACGCAGGAACAGGGAATATAACGGTTCGGTAGGGTCACAAAAAACTAACAATACCTCACAAGAACTGACAAGACAAACAGGGCTTATACAGTGGGGCAAAAAAGTATTTGGTCAGCCACCAATTGTGCAAGTTCTCCCACTGAAAAAGATGAGGCTTGTAATTTTCATCATATGTACACTTCAACTATGACAGATAAAATGAGAAAAACAAATCCCGAAAATCACATTGTAGGATTTTTTATGAATTTAATTGCAAATTATGGTGGAAAATAAGTATTTGTCTCGGACTCACTGTTTCATAGATTTAAGTGGAAGGTAATAATGCAGTAAAAGGATATACTTTACCAACAATGAAGTCTAGTACAACCCTTGAATGTCATCTTTAATCTAAATGATTTTCCAAATTGAGGGTTAATTAGCATACTATTATGTAGTGGAAACCAAAACAATGCTTAATGACTTGATGCAAAATATAAAGCCACGTAAATAATTTGCAAAGCCACTGTGAACTACATATGAAAGAACAAACAACAAGACTGTAATTGGTAGCTTAATCGAAATCTGTAGTACAAAATGAATTGATAACCGTTCTATTACAAATGATGAAATAATTACGTATTTTTAACCTAGCATTTTAGTCTTACAACACATACTGCAGACTAAGTAGAAAGTAAATATTACATCAATTTGTTTTGGCATGACTGGCTTCCCTTTTAATGTATATATTTAGGCTTGTAGATTTAGTCGATTCTATATAGTCAGGTTGTGTGTGTAGTGTATTGTACCACAAAATACCCCAATGCTTATCTGCAACATTATTTATTTAGATCAGATCTGGTTTGCCACATTTTAATAATACACAATTTAGAAGGAAAAAGATAACCAGATACTATGAACGTACAGTCAATCAGTGAGGGTGGTAATTAAATGAAAATGTTTGTTAATTATGCTGAATCTGTGTCCATTTGACTGAGCCGAGTGTGCTACAAGCAGGGCTGTCACCGGTAATAGATTTTGTATACATCACAGTCATAAGGCCTACATAACAGTTATTAACATCATATACTAGTTGTTACAAGTTATGTTATTACACAGTTACAACAGCTATAACAGCTAACCTAGTACGTATAACACCCATAAACACCAATGCACAACACTAGCCTATTGGATAACAGGAACAACGCATTGTGGCACCGATAAAGGGTTACAAAATGTCCAGGTCCTTGGTGACCCTGCAGCCCAATTGGCCCATTACCTGTTTTAACAGATCCATAAGTCCCCTAAACAAACAGTCCCATCATGACATGTCTCCCAAAACCCCACACAACAAATTCAAACGCGAGAGATCTCTGGATTAATGTGACTAAGTGGCAGCGGTATTATCCTCTACATAATAAATATGAAAAATTTTATAAAAAATATACACCTAAGGATCAGAGATGTACCGGGGAAAGAGAGGGAGTGGGAGAATGGGGGGGCACCGACATACGGTGTTTGTGAGTCTGTGCCGGTTCTAGATGTCACTCTCAAAGGTGTGCAGGTAGGTTTTGAGGGAGAGAGTTTGGGTGTAGTTCATGTTGGTGGAGCGGTACAGATCCAGGCCCGTGAGGATCTCCACGTCTCTGACCCGTGCCGTGTGTAGGTGCAGCAGCTCCTCCACCCACTGCGACGCATCCTCTGAGCTCTGCAGGACACCACCCCCACCCAGAGTTAAGTGACTTCGTACTTAACACACAAAGAATACGTCATTCGTATATATTCTTAGAATTATCAGCAGGCTCGTTTAGTGTGTTAGCATTCTTTACAGATTGCATTTCAACTGACTGCATAGTTTAGGTTTCGACAGAATGGAAATAACTGTGATGAAACCTAAAACAAGCATGTCTGCGCACACGTTTGGTGTATAAACAAGACAGACCCAATAACAGTGGGGAAGTATTTATGGTGTCACAGGACGAACTACATGACAAGACCATTAGCAATAACAATAACGAAACCAATGCTTTCAAACGGTACACGGCATCAAGAGAATGAAAGGTTCATATTGTCAACAAAGCAGAGTCATAGCAGAATGAATTACTAATTGTACTACAATGCTTTTAATGTGAAGATTTTATCATGAGAATTCCACAGATGGCAAAACTGGAATTGTAACAGGTTGCAGTATCAACCATCTAGTGCTGACCTATGAATTAGGATCCAGTTGTCAGAGTTAATGTGTAGTCAGCACATTCTCAGTATTTCCTGATAAGCACTGTTGAAAAATAACATGCCTCCCCCTAACCATAAAATGAGTCTATCCAAGCAAAAAGTCAAAGGGCACTAGCATAAGCTAAGAGATAAAAAAAAAAAACATTCCTCCTAGGTGACACAGACCGATATTACGACTTGAGATGCAGTATGTTTGTTTAAAAGCGCCACACATGGGATTTGTCCTCATGTGGAAAATAATTATTAGACTTCAATATGAAAATACGTTTTCTTTATTGAAATCCAATACCTTCCTACATCCACGTGTCATATTGCACTGCTGACTTTTTACTTATGCTTTCGTCCAAGATCATTCAATAACAACAGGAAATACTTACTGCAGGTATATACTGCAGATAGTGAAACAATCCCTAATATAGACTGCTCAAAAGAAATGCCACTTGAATCACACTTTGGGTCTCTAAGAACAAATTATATCAAGCATCAACATCTTTACTGTACATTGTATAATACATTGAGAACAAGATGACGTAACAATGGTGACTTATGCTTCCTAACTGGAAATTGATGTCACTGAAGTTTAATTGACTCGGTGATAAACTGTGATGATTACGTGTTCTTTACGTGTCCTTCTTTTGAGCAACGCATACTGTGCAATGTTTCTTAGACAATAACAAATGTAGTTACTTGTGTAGATAACATGTAAATACTGATCTGTTTCCAATTAAAACAACTAATCCAGGCCAAGGGGAAGAAATCAATATGCAAATATCACAGTCAGTTACACTGGCGGGTAACCAATACTCTGATTGCGCATACACAGAGTTTGTGTGTGTGAGCAAGTGTATATGTGTGTGTGCTTATCACAGCCTGTATAAGGACCTGTATGAGTTACTCGAATCAGAACCTGTATGAGTTACTTGAATCAGAACCTGTATGAGTTACTTGAATCTGGACCTGTATGAGTTACTTAAATCAGAACCTGTATATGTTACTTGAATCAGGACCTGTATAAGTTACTTAAATCAGACCCTGTATGAGTTACTTGAATCAGGAACTGTATAAGTTACTTAAATCAGAACCTGTATGAGTTACTTGAATCAGAACCTGTATGAGTTACTTCTGCAAAGTTCAGATAACATTTCAGCAAATATGTTATTCAGCAATTCACCAGTGCTATAATTTATCATCCGCTGTTTATAAGTTCCCTCAACTTCAAGTTCTCAGTGTTGATTTAGCACATTGGCCTACTAATATCACTATTAAAACCTAATAATTCTGTCACTTCAAATCCATATTTCTGAGTATAGAGCTAAATGCTTTGCTGTTCAAAGAACTTCTGTCAGACTAACAATGGAGACATATCTTCACTGTCAGAGAGAGAGTGGACACCTAGGCCAGACCTGGTTTATTTCTAGATACAATAGAAAATTGTCTTCTATAACAACGAAAACGTCTGTTTAACAGCCTGAGACACACGGGGCAGGGGCAATAATGAAACCAGCACATAGATTGCAGAGCTCCTCAAATAAATTACGTAGCACTAGTCAGTCCAAAAATTCAGTAGAGGTGCCAGTAGTTGGAAATGAACAGTGCCCTGGTATGATGAAAGAACTTCAACATAACATTACAGCATCAACTGTTTCTTGGAAATGATTCAATATTTGACACGCCTATTATTTCTAAAACGTTTTAAAGACTTCTGGAGAATTTTCTTTTTCTTCCCCTTTCATATTTTTTTCCTAGTGCATTACAAAGATGGTGAAACTCCAAGGGTTACAGCAGTACAGCATATTGTACCAAAAAAGAGGTGGAAGAGCTCAGATAAATATCAACCTTTGCCAACCTTCACTATGGTTTCAAAGTAAACACATTGCAAATGTTGGTATATCGTTAAAGAATCGCAACGTTAATCAGAGACATAGCGCCCCCTGGTGGTGAGACAATTACCTTGCAACTCTCATCGTTGTCCGAGCGGTGTGGTAGGAGGTAGGAGAAGACTCTGAGGGGCCCTTCACAATCATGGGCCGTCTGGTTGACCTCCTGACAGCTGGTGACCACTATGTAGTAGTGGCTGGGAATCGGGGCCGAGCCTTCCACATACCTAGAAGGTCACCAAGGCAACTGTTAGTCACTTGTTTGTATATCCATGCAAACATACAATAAACTCCCCCGACACAGACACACGCACAACCTCCCCAGCTAACCACAATCCCACAATTGCAAACAGAAAGCAAACAATCATTGTTTTTATAAAAAAATAGAGTGTCTCTTCCAATTAGCTCTGAATGGTTCTGCGGTTTACACAATAATTTAACAGTGTATTTGTGGTATTTTGTCGTCTGTTACACGTTTGACTATTGAGGTACTCAGCCAAACCTATGTCATTCATCTATTGTGGACAATACATGTGTTTAGCAACCACATACCTCTTAAATGATTATAATTTATTTATTATATGTTTATTATATATATATATATATATATATATATATATTGCAATAAATACAAAATCTAGTATGGGTCGAAGTTCAGCATCTGCCAACCACTGAAATCCTATAGTCCAAAAATCCCAATCCAGGCCCTACTTACTGCCTCCTAGCATCCTGTGGGGTGAAGTGTTGCTAAAGAAACACAGAGGGTGACTTCCAAAGTGTGTCTAGGGTTTTTTCAATACATCCATAAAATGATTGTAAGTTTAGTAGATAAAAGACTAGCTACATCAGGTTAGTAGGTGGTTGGAGGGAACGTAAAGGGTTGTAGCTTTCCGGGAACCGGGTTGGGAAGTCCTTCAATATATAATTTACCTTCTCTCAATCTGCCATGTTAGTTCTGTTCTCCTACCTTGCCACATTAGTTATCCTAACCTTTCACATTACTTCACTTAACCTGCCACATAAGTTCTAATTACCTGCCACATTAGTTATCTTAACCTGCCACATTAGTTGTCCTAACCTGCCACATAATTTCTCCAAACTGGCACATTAGTTCTCATTACCTGTCACATTACTTCTACTCACCTGCCACATTAGTTATGTTCTCCATCCTTGACACGTTATTTGCTTGCCTGCCACATTCGTTTTTTTAACCGGCCACAATAGTTCTCATAACCTGCCACAATATTTATCCTAATGTGCATGATCAGTTTTACTAACCTGCCATATTAGTACTACTAACCTGACACATTAGTTCAGTTGTCCTTCCTTGACACATTAGTTTACTAAATCCGCCACGTTAGTTCTACTAACCTGACACATTAGTTCACTTAACCTGCCAAATAAGTTATCCTAACCTGCCACATTAGTTTTACTTACCTGCCACTATAGTTCTCTTCTCCTAACTAACCATGTTAGTTGTCTTAGCCTGACATACCCATTCTCTTAACATGCCATGTTAAATACAAACAAACATGCCAGTAAAATAAAAAAGGGCCAAATACAGATCACTCTGATTGAACATCCGTTAAAATAGGAAATAACATGGCACACTAACAAAAAGTGTGATCCTCTCTGTTCCTAACGTGTAACAAGCAGGGTCAAAGGGCAACATCCTGACCAATCATCCTCACTCTTTGATCTTCTCTGTGGTGTCCCGGAGGCCGTCAAAGTTGTGGTCGAAGATGGGTCCGGTGACCACGTTGATGCCGTTGTTCTCCTCTGCGTAGCGCTTCAGGAGGACACCCTGCAGGTAACTCCACACCTCTGAGGAGGAGGGGGGGGGAGGCGGACAAGGAACAGACACGGATGGTTTCCTCTTGGAACATTTACACACGGTCGTCACGTGGACAAATATGTTACGTAACATTGAGTGGAAATCAACTGTTCCAAAGAACTTAAATGAAAGCCTACAGCCAGCCTTGACAAAGCCCCCTAAACTATATTTGTGTATAGAGTTCTAATGTTCTAATGTGATGTTGTGAAGTAGAGCAAGGCACTGTGTCAGCGTTCGAGTTAGGGTTGTCTTTCAAGACAAAGTATGAGGCATCATCCAGAGCACACGTCCCCATCTACGGAGACCACCAATCACATTTCACACACCCGGCTTCCCAAGCCTGGACTAAGGCTCTCTTTGTGTGTGTGTGTGTGTGTGTTCCGGGACAATGGGAGTCAGCCTGTCCCTTCTCCCCCAGACATGAGGTCAAACAGGCTGGTCTTCCTCCACGCATTAGCATGGGCAAGGCAAGGGTAGATCCACATGAGTCACAGAGTAAATGGTGGAACATATGCAAGATGGATTGGGAACTGAGAACGCTTTCCAGAACCCCACTGAAACAGGCACTGGGCAACACATCCGTACATTATCTATTACAATAATAACTTAACAAAGAGCTGGGTCGGGTTGATTTGAAGACTTTGTAAAAGAGAGCTGGAAATATAATGTATACATGGATTCGATAATGTACAGGTGCATGACAATGTATACAAGTATCAATAAATACTCACTCTTGAATGCGGGGTACATAGGAACCGTGTTTGTGATCAGTGCCGCTTCATATTCGGACTCAACAGACATGGCCAACTCTAGCATGCAAAAGACAAATACAATACATTCAAAGACCTCGCATTTACAATCTGGAACAGAAGCCTACCCAACCCACAGCTCCCCACAGTCATCCACACTGGGGCTAAACAGGAGGGAGGAGGAGCTTGTTTGGCGTTTTACACGGCTGAACGTTTTTCCACAGAGTGCCTTAATGTATATCATCCCCCATGTAACCCACCTGGCGGATAGAGGAAGCCATAGGAGACATCTGTGTCCTGGCCGTAGCTGGTGCAAGCCTGGCTGTGTTCAGGAAGGACACGCACGTCTGCCCTCACACACTCGCTCACCGGCTCCTGCATGGGGACAGGGGTGACCTCTTCCTGGATGAAGAAAACATTTTGCCACTGGTAACTCGTCATGAAATCCCATCACAAATTAAACAAAGGTTTTTGAGATTTTACAGAAACACTGAGTTTTCCGGATAAGCATCCAACATTCAACAAGCGACTGCTGTTTGTGATTAAAACCGTGTTCTTAGCCAGTATGTGTGCTTTGTAGGGGTCCAAGAGTTTATAGAGTGTTCTGTTAGATGACTCAAGTCCCTACTCAGAATTTTGCTCCTATTAAAACAAAACCAGGCTCAGCATGAAGGCCTAAGACATTTTAGAACTCCTAAAAAGAGTACTACCGTCTTTTCCATCCCACAGGGCACAAACAAGTTCAACAATAAAAAACGTTCATTGTTTTTACTTCGAAAAAAGCTGACTCGTCAACAAACAACTGATTAGATTATGTCATGCCCTGGCTGCGAGCCCCTGGCCGTTTCAGGGCAAGCCTAAAAGTGAGGCCTCTAGCCCTCTTTATGCCGCTGTGGGCTCCCCAGTCAGAGCAGCTGCATTCAGTTGACTCTGATTGGGGAGCCTACTTAGGTTAGTTTGTCACCACACCCGGTGTGGTTTATTGTTTGTGCTTATCTCAACAGCTCACGGTT
>JACXGK010010541.1:0-17742 GCA_016801125.1 Novumbra hubbsi | reverse complement strand
ACGCCGACAGACTCCCTCGCACCGCCGCTAGGCCGCGGTCAGGGCCCCGGTCCCCGTGACGCAGCGGTACTGACGCGCCACATATTGTGCGAGGAAAGTAGGAATTAGCTTGCGCTTGTTCACGCGACCGTCCGTCGGTTCACAGGTTGACTTGCTTTACATTTCTATAATACTGTGGACATGGAGGCAGACCCCCCCCTTACCCCACCCCTCCCGACACCCCCCCACCACCCCCATTCGCCCGCGGCATTGTCCCTTCTTCAGGGGCTTTTGTGGCCCCGGGCTACATTTCGGCATAGTGCCGGGGCTTGCTCTTTGACATTGGGGCTGGGTAAATTATGTAAATCCCAGATTGAGCGAGGGGTCGGGAACAGATAAAACCTGAGCTAAGTGGATTAGCCGTAATTACATTAATATTGTGCCTCTGTGTGTGACCTTATCTGGGCATCCCTCACCGTGTGTGGCAGACAGGCTCCAGTTCACCCGGAGATAACGCCATGGTTGATACCGGTGATCACACACACACACACACGTGTGTGCGTGCGCACAGTTGTGAGAATTATCTCTGGGGGAACTGGAGCCTGTCTGTATGTCCCCCTACACACACACACATTACAGCATACTGATTGGCCTTTGTGACACAAATGCACACACACACGCACTCACACAGTCCACCATGTTTAAGCTCAGCAATAGAAGAACTATGATAACAGTTGCAGCAGACAACCATGGAGGGGCACTAAACGCCATTTAAAGGCTTATGAAGCTCACGCCGTCCCACCAATTGGACAGTTAGAATAATGTTAACACTTGGCTGGAAGGTGGATTAATAAATCCCTGATATTTTATTTGGGGTCCCAGCGTGAGAGTAGTCCGCTCCACGTTTGTGTCCCAAATGAAACACAATTCACAGCAGAGCACTTCTTTATTTTTTTCCCATCTGTGTGTAGCACAAAAGCAGTCGACTTCAGAGGGCATAGGGTGCTATTTGCGGTGCAGACCGAGCCTCCTCTCTCCTATCTGTCGGGGCTAATGCAGATTAATGCTGCCTTTCTCCTTTTGCCTGCCACCACCGCAGGAAATTAAGATGAATAATCTCCATTTAGGGGTGTTTTGTGTGCAGGATAATCCCCAATTTCCTCTGTGCTCTTTAGGAAATCAGATCATGTGGAAAGTGTCAAGGGTAGTTGCGGTGTCATAGTAACCATGAAAGCTACATGGGTGTGTGTGACAATGCTCACCCTTTAACAGGCTTTAACCATTTTATAAGTGCAAGTAATGAATCGTTATAACCATTATTTTTCCTTCTGACTAATAGTTGGAAGACATGGGTCAAAAGTGCCTATGCTACAATCATTGGGTTTAATCATTTTCCCATTTCTTTTTCATGAAAGAAAACATTTTGTGTGTGCCCTTTTCAACCCTGGTATTGCAACTGTAATGGTACAGATTTATTATTTTGGAATCAGAGTGGAGCCTCTGATTCAGAGACCAAATCAGTAAAGCGATTAGCCCTCCCACTGATTGTAAGCAGGGTTGGTTTACATTTGCATCTACTTAGCAAATGAAACTGGCAGTCTGTCTAATATCATCTGTTCCAACCTTGTCCCAAGGCTACGGGTGGCATTTGCGAGGAAAGAAATCCCCAAATGTACAGTAAATAGTCCGCAGTCCTTCTCATGGCAACACAATACCAAGAATATGCGTTGAATCTGCAGGACGGTTTTGAACATCCTCCTCACGAATGTTACAGCTGAAAAAGCACTGGGCACAATGGTTTCTAATCTTTTCAGAATAGGGTTTTTCATGCAGCAACAGCTGTTAGCTAGAATGCTAACCCACTCACGGACACGGGCGGTCTCAACATCCAGAAAGAGCATCTCGACAGGTTGGACTTCACGGCAGACTTTACCCAGCCAAAAGCACTGGGTCAATGGTAATGTCTGTGCTAGGCTTCAAAAGCCCGGTCCTCCGCCTAGAGCTCTGGGGATCTGGAGACTTCGAGGGGATCCAGATATGACCTGCGGAGGGCTATGAGAGATGGAAAAACATGCTACAGGGATACGTTGGAGCAGTGATGCTCGTCCCACCACCTCTTTCCTGACGAGCTCATCAACAAGGCCAGCTGACCCCCACTAACCCTGACCCCCTCTGCCTCCTTACCATAATCACCATAATCACCATACTCACCATACTTACCATAATCACCATACTTACCATACTCACCATACTCACCATACTCACCATACTCACCATACTTACCATAATCACCATAATCAGTATACTTACCATAATCCCCATACTCACCATACTTACCATAATCACCATACTTACCATACTCACCATACTCACCATACTCACCATACTTACCATAATCACCATAATCAGTATACTTACCATAATCACCATACTCACCATACTTACCATAATCACCATACTTACCATAATCACCATACTCACCATACTCACCATACTTACCATAATCACCATACTTACCATAATCAGTATACTGACCATAATCACCATACTCACCATAATCACCATAATCACCATAATCACCATACTCACTATACTTACCATACTCACCATACTCACCATACTCACCACCCTTCCTGACACCGTGGACCCCCCTTGGCATACCGGCCCAACAGATCAACAGACAATGCCATTGCCCTGACTCACACTCCGCTTTGTCCCACCTGGAGAAGGGTAACACATACGCGAGGAGGCACACATTTCCAACGTCATTCTTCAGTTCAGAAGAGTGTTTTAATTAGAATGTAATGAGCTTAGTTTAGCTAAAGCAGTCTGAGTTATTATGACCTGGTACTTTAATGCTTGGGCTTCTATTTCCTGGGTGCAGATTCTATGTGTATGCTGAGGTGACAACAGCAGATCTCTGTATTAACCAGGCCTCAGTTCAGGAAACAGAATGATACTTTTGTCTCCCAGCATCAGCCCCTCCCCATCCACAACGAGAACTGAGGATTCTTCTCCAGTCTGCGGTCCCATTGTGCCTTGTGATGCTGTTTGTGTTCGGTTGGCAGGGAAACCATTGAGCCGGTACAGGGTAAACGACGGTTATTGGACGAGCGGTGTATAGATGTGTGTGTAACGGGGTAGATATGGCCAGGGGGTCTATGAGGAGTAGCAGAGCACACGCACATATAGACACACACACACACACTCACACACACATAGACACAAACACACACGGACATAGACACACACTCGCACACACATAGACACCCACACACACACACACACACACACAGGAACACACCTCCATCCTTCCCGCCCAGGTAGGGTGAAACAAATCCATTTTTAATAAGGGTTGTACCTGCTAATCCTCTCAGCGCCGGCAGCAGGTGAGAGCCAACATATGGGACCGGCTGGAGGAGGAGCGCAACTCCAGCAGCTGTTTGTTGTAACCGAGCCAGTGAGTTACGGAGCGCGCTCAGTGTGTTCCTGGGCCGCGGTCCAAAACGGAGAGGCAGCCGGGAAAACACACACACACACAATCCCACAGGCTGTCCTTGAAGCAAACGAGCGGCGAAAAAGAAAATCACTCTCTCACCTTCTCCGGGGAGGCGAGGGCCTCCTCTGCCCCCCGAAAGGGCGGCGTTCTGTCCTCAGGGGTCAAGTGTTCGTGGGTGGCCTCTCATCCGCGGGGAGCGGCGCTCCGATCGAGGCTACGGCCGGCTCGCGTTTAACACGGTGGATACTTAAGCGGTGGATCCATTCCACCGAAAAACCGAGACAAGACAAATGTTCGGAGCAAAGCCAGTGGGCCAGAAACACAGGCAGAACACACATTACACCGCTGTGTGCTCATAGGTCACCTCACACTCTGAGCCAAAGCCATGCAGGTGAGTGGCTCCCAAAGCATGTTTGTTGGAACCTAAGGGGGGGGGGGGGCTTTTCCGCCCTGCGCATCCTGACTGACTGAAATAGGGACATGGGAAAAAAAATGGGACGCCGTTTTCTCCATTTCATTCCTTTGGCCTTTCAGCCCTTTCCGTCCGCCTCCTCTCCTGAAGTGTGAAGGATGATCTCTGAAACAAAATCAAGGGAAGTATTCGACAGAATCCGGTTTAATGGGGTGACAGAATGAATCGCAACTGCTCAAGGCATCCATCACAGCCTACGAGATGACCACAAATGATCTGTGAACCGCTATATATTGATTACTCATGTACTACAAGTGTCGGATTTAATGTCAGGGTGCCGCAGAAAGCCAGCCAAGGCAGGTGGAGCCTTAACTCTTATTTGATAGATTTTAATGGTGAATTATTGATTTCTGTCCAGCCAAGGTCTGCCAGTAGGGCCAAAGTCATTTGTTGGATAATGTCGGACAACTAGTTTGCTGGTCACAATCAATCATTTTGGCAACTGTGCACCAGAAAGAGATGGAAAAAGGAGGAAAAAAAGATAAGATATTCTGAGTGAAGCACCTTGGACTCTAATACAATTCCGGTTGACGGTGGATCTTTTACAGAAACCTCTGGGGGGAAAAAAAAGCATTGCCTTTACCCGAAGGAAACGACTGGAAAATATGTACCGCGTGTAAGTCCAATGAGTGGAGACACCACCGCAAATCGCACCTGACGGGGGGGAAATAGTTGGAGTGGCCGAGAGAGCGAAGATGAGCGCCTGGCTACACGGAGAAAGAAATGTGTCGCTCTATGTTTTATTTAAACATCCTTGGCGGAGAGGGACAGGACTGACTGGGGGTTCAGGTAATCTGTTGTGTTACAACTCAGTGCTCACTCTCTCCTCATCCACACAGATAACACACTGGCTCTAATAGGAACCCATCAATCACAATAAGCTTCCAATTTCGCCCCGTGTCTCCACACACCCAGCCACTGTTTAAAGCCCCCCTAACACCGGTGATAACATAGTTCTATGACTCCGGTAGCACTCGCCCATCTACCTCTAGACGCTCTCAGGGTCACAACCGTGCTCGTTCCCGGGGCTGCAAAGTCAGCGTCTCTTTTTACGCGTTCTGAAATTAATAACAAGGGGGTTGAGTAGGCGGAGGACATGAGGGGCCTGGCGGAGGAGAGCGGGGCTTCCGGCACGATGAAGAGAGAAGGAGGGAAACGTTATTTCTTTTGAGTGGGAGACTTGAGAGACCGGTAGCTTGTCAGAGCGCAGAGTACACAGATGCGCGGGGGATAATGGCTGATTTGGTTTTGATTATCTTGCTTACCTAATGATCTTTGCTCCAGTGCCCAGCTCAATTGCACTTGTAGGGGGGAGAGACATTCTATTAGGGTGTCAAGGAGGCTGGAATCGTTATCTGAGGGAGGGCCCAGTGCACAACAACCTCTTCTGTGCTTGTAGTTAAATGGCCTCAGCGTGTGTGTGTTTGTGTGCGTGTGCGCACGTGTGTGTGTGTGGTTGTGGGGAGAGAACTAAACAATGAGATTGAGATTGATAGGTAGATTCAATGTGGCTGGCTTTGCCATGCATTCATTAAAAGCCCCCAGTGTAATGAGCTTTAGACGTCCACGAATGCTGCCTCAAAGACCTTTCCGTTGTGTGAACGAACAAATTAGAGTTCAGCTAAAGAAGTACAGGGGCACGACATGGCCACTCGAGTCAATGCAGATAACACGATAGCCACGTTTCCGTGGAAGTGAGTAGTTCTTCCTACCGTTGTCATCTGTTTTTTCTGTGTTCAAATGTTGACTCCATATAGTGCTTTTGTCTGAATGGACTTCCATCTGTCAAGTAGTGGTTTTCTGAACAGCCAGCAGGGGGCACAAAATTACAGGTTAATCTACTACCGTCAACCTTCCACATTTATGGAACTGTACAGGAAAGCCCCTGTGGAACAGAAGTGAACTGCTGTGAAAGGAGGAAACACGGCTTCTTGAGTGACTACAGCCAAAATACTCCAATGGCATAGCTGTAATATTACTGACTACAGCTTTTTTACCTTGAAATAGAACTATTAAACGTTGAGGTAAATTTATGGTGGTAACTGTATGTTTTTTAGATTAATGTGTGTTTTTAGATGCATGTATTTATGTATTTAATTTACCCAAAATATAGCGACTGATCTGTGTTGCAGTAAGTTGTAAGCAAAATATAATTTTATGTACTTCATATTTAGGGAGTACTATTTAACATTATTGTTGTGTTGTTTACATGTAGTTTCATACTATATGTTTCCCTAAAATCTAGTACTGTGTTAAAGGGGGATTAAAATAATTTTCAATGGTAACATTACTGTCAAAATGGCCAGCATATCCTTTATTGGCTGTGACATTAATGACTTATTTTCTTAGCTCCTCCCACCTAGTGTATATCTTGTTAACCCGAAAAACATATTGTGTACATCATCTTACTTTTGGAAGTACAATGACAATCACAATTATTTCAACAAAGAAAAATTAAACAAACAAATATATATCATTGTGCATAGCTCTGTGTTCGTGTGTGTGTGTGTGTGTGTGCGTGTGTGTGTGTGTGTGTGAGGAAGAAAATACAATTACATTTTTTCTACGTATTATTGTTCCCCCTGCGTCCCCAATAATCAATGTAGCCTTTCAACAATAATCATTGGTCGGGTTAAGTAGATAACAGCCTATTTCCTGTCACCTTCTTTGTCCAGCGCATTGGCTGTCTGAACCTGTCAATCGAGACTTTGAAAGGGTGTCATGCAACCATGTTGTCAAAGCAACAGGACAATAACAATGTAGTACCCAGGGCTTAACCCTTTAAGGGGGTCGTATTAATAAGATGTATTATAAAACTATGGGGTGATTCCTAGTTCATCATTTCCTACCTAAATGTAATGCTACAGGTGAATTTCACAGTGCTTAGCAGCTTATAACACATTTTTCAACTTTTAAGGTTTTGTTAATTTCTGTCAATAAAATTTACAATTGTTTTTAGGACAAGTAAAAAAACTGAAACATCTGTGTTTTGTCTGGTTTTCATCATAGCTTTTGGGATCATTCTAATAAGCGGTCGGAATGCACACATACACACGCACACACACACAGTCATTATTGATTCAGTCTAGACACATAGGGGGTGGAAAACATTTGTTGTATTTTCAGGTTTTGTTAACTCTTCAAACAGACCAGGGTCTGAAAGAGGAAAGCGAGTGGACGAATAGCGCAGATCGGGGAAAAAAAGTTATTGCAGTTACCCAAGCACAGACACATCAAAGTGAAGACTTTGTTTGGGGGGAACAATGGTTGTCGTCACACTCGAGGGGTCTGAGGGTTGTTGCATGCTGGCTCCCCTGAATCCCAACAGACAGCAAAATCACTGGCTTATCAAACCAGCAGATGCTGCAATCCTGGAGAACGGTATTATTTAGACCATGCTCTAGTTCTTGTGTAAGCGGAAAAGAAAATAGAATTTTCTGAATGCCACGAAGAAGTAAAAAACAAAACCAATAAAAACAAATAAAAATAGCATTTCTAGCAATGCAATTTGATACTTTTTATATTACTTTCACACAACTGAAATGGACAGAGAACTAATAGATTTTACAAACACATGCGGCACTGCTTTAACCCGTTGAGGACATACCCAGAAGGCTGAAGGAAATTCTGGTGGATATTATACACAGAGAACAATCATGGTATGTAGTGAAACTCAACTGACTGAAGAAAATGGCTTTCCATATTTGAGACCAACATTTCTGTTTGCAAGCATATGTCGTTGCTAAGCGATGTGCAACGTTAACGTTCTCATAACCTCTATAATGCTTCAGTCATGGAGGTCTAGGATAACAGCCTTCTTAGAGACACAACAAATCCCAGCCAAGACCTTTCTCTAGGAGATAAAGAGTTACAGAGGGGGAGAAAGACAGAGGGAGAGAGAAGGAGAGAGAGGCACTATTCATAATTGTTGTCCTTCACTCACCACCTCAACAGTTTCAAATATTTTCTAGAAGTTCAATGCGGTGAACATAATCACTGAATATCTTCCATGTCATCTGAATTTTCTGAAAGTGATTACCATTGACAATATATCATTTATGCAAATGCTTTAATTACCCGAATCCACAGTGAAAAAACCCTCAAAAAATGCTTAGCATTGTATCACTCCCCCTGAAGAAATAGTTCTGTCGAAAGACAGAATTTACTGAAGTAGCCTGTCCGCCTGTGTCCAATCCAATCACAGAGGAAGGGAACTGATCAGAGGCCTGTGGATTGACAGATGGGTATCATCGGTGACTTGATCAGGTAGACGAGGCTCCTCTGGCCTCCTAATCACTGAAGTCTAGATCCTTGGTAACGTGAGCTCCGGTTAAATGGAAATGCCATTGATCTGGAAGGTCGGCTAATGTGAGCTCATTACAGAATTAATGACGCCTTGGTTAGTTAAAACAAGAGAGAGAAGGGACTGGAACCGAGAGAGAGAGCGAGAGAGCGAGAGAGCGAGAGAGAGAGAGAGAGAGAGAGAGAGAGAGCGATGTGAGGTAGGGTCATTAACACAACATCTTCAGAGAATTTCGGGGATCACATGGCATGACCTTTGGCAATTATGGTTATTCTTCCAGGAGAGATAGATGATAGTGCACAACTGTTTCCAGTGATTTGCGGTAAAGGTTATGAAGGGGTGTTAGTCTCACAGCGCTGTCTCTGTCTAAATGGATATTCCGGCATAGAAAATGGACCATGGAGTCACTGTACTCTGCTGTGAAATTATTCTCCCATCATACAGTGATGGCTCTCTATGTGTGCGTTATTAATATGTGCATATTATTATGGAAAGCAGCGTAATGTTAATTCTTCAGTCAGTGGCATATACATTGCTTTTCATGGATACATCGATCAAAAGTTTAACATTTGTTATTTTGTCATTTTATACATTTTATTGTATAATGTATGTGTGTGTGTATATATATATGTATATATCAAATATGTATATTTATATTTCTGGCATTTGTGTGGAATGAGAATGTAATAGTGTAAAAAAGAGAGGTGTAACTTATAGAGCAAAGTAAACCGGATGAAAATGTAGTTGTCCTAACGCTTTTAAAGTCCCGCCATTGGGTCACCTGTGTTGTGTTTCAACGAACCAGACAAATGCTTCCACTTTGACAAAACAGTGGACCAAACCTCACAGAGGGTTGAAAGAGGGTAAAGTCAAAATCAAGCCTTGTCTGTTCCAACAGGGCCGACGAAAGTGCAACGGTTAGGATTACCTCACTACCTCACCAGTTACCTCACTGTTGACTAACCCCGCAGGAGGCGGGCTTGAAGAGATCACTTCAGGTGGTAACCCCAACAAATGCGGAGGCCGCCACCCTCCTCTGATGTCATGACCGCACCCCCGTGACACAGATGGCACTTCGGCTGTCTACCACACAATATGGCGCCTAACGATCCTGGTCCCCAGAATTCCAGCATGGTTCAGTGACTTGAATAACCCCCTCTCGTCGTTGAAAGAAACGTCTCCGTTCTTCTCCCCGTCTGAATACTCTGAGTACATGTCACACACGCTTCGGAGGAAGAGGGACCACACAAGGGGGATCTCGTGGTCGTACGGGAGCGGGATCTCGTGGTCGTACGGAAGCGGGATCTCGTGGCCGTACGGAAGCGGGATCTCATGGTCGTACAAGAGCGGGATCTCGTGGTCATCCCATTCCGCTCTCTCGCTGTCACGTGGGACATTTGCATGATATAAGGGTCCCGAGGCAAAACAGAGCTGGGAAGGTACGCGTGCACAAACGGCGTGGGTTTTTTGACCACCGTCGTAGCGTCCCTGGGCCCGGATTAGAAAACTCTTCCCTGCGAGTTAAAAGGCAGCCCTATTGTCAACCAGCTACAATGAGGCTCCCTGTCCGTCTGGTGCTGGGCTTAATCAGTTCCTGATGCTGTTATGTCTGACATGTCTGGCTGCCATTGATATTTTCAGACTGAATAATAAATCAATAGCAAAGGGACCCTGACATTAAGCAGACAGTTTGGGCTTTCCACCGATGTCCTTTTCACTGGGAGAAAAAATGTCCTTCAAAAGTTTCCCAGAAGAAGATTTTAATTGACGATGATTGAGCGCTCTTCTCTTCATGCCTGTTCTCGCCCAGCAGGTGGTGACTTGTTCTCTGACAGCCAGAGAGATTGTCTTTACAGTGTGTGTGTGTGTGTGTGTGTGTGGGTGGTTGCGGGTGTGTGTGCGGGTGGTTGTGGGTGTGTGAGGAATATTGGGGCACTGACTTAACAAGAGCAGAATTTATGTTGTTTTGGGGGGAACATCATCTCGATTGTTCCAAACATTGCTGACATTCAATTCCACTAAATATTGAGGTGGATTTTAAAGGTCAAACACAAGGGTTAGAACCCAGAGCATGATTTCTGTGAGGGGGGAACCCTAGTACCCCAACACATGTGGTAAGCCGTAAAAGCCCTTAGAGGTTGTAGGATTTCATCGATAAACGCCATGTTTGCAAACTTTTCGTTTGTGTGTTTTATTACCTGTTTAGTAGCTTGTGTGTTTGATTTCAGCCGAAGGTCTGTAAGAAAAAGCTGGTTCAATCAAAGACAATCTGTATGGATTAGTAGAATAAGTAGAATAAATCAATGCATCTACACACCTCCATCCAGACGGCAGGAGGTCCAAAAGTGTCCATCTGAATAGGTTGGTACTGACTCTCGAGCCTTGTTAAAGTAATATTTACAACAGAGATACTCAGACAGTCACAACGGACTAGTACATAGCTGTTATGTTTGAAGTTGATCATGGGATCCAGTGAAACCTCTAGAGATTCCTCAGACTTTGGCTTTAGGTGTTAGTCACAGGCATTTGGATACCTCATCTTTTAACAGATCTCGAAGCTCCCTGATGTATGTTTCACTGTGCAGAGCACAAGTGAAGCTAAATAACCCACTGTCTCCACGTGCCAGACTTTTGGATTAACACACAAAAGCACCCAAAAATTTGTTGTCACGCTTCTTTCCGTTTCAGGGAAGCTGGCTTTCCTTCAAGTCCAGTGTGCTGTCATTCTTTCAAGTCCAGTGTGCTCAGAATGTTGTTTGAATTGAGCATCACAAACAGATTAACTTCTGAAATGTTAGTTTGACCGCGAGAATGATTTGCACTGTAAAGTCTGATTAGACTTCGCTGAAACCCAGCCTCCATTTAGAAACAAACATGGCTTTGTGTTCGTGGTTGCGCAAAGAGGAAAACCGCTCGTCTCCTGCTAAACAACGGAAAACTCCCGGCCAGTCTTAAGAAGTTAAATAAATGTTTTTAGTGCAGATGGGCATGGATCTTAACGGGATATAGACAAATGAATCACAACTACGCCTTAAAAAAATTAACTAGATTTACAATACGGACTAGAAGGGATCACTATCACTAAATAAAAGGAATCGGGTGGGCTGTGATAAAAAACAAAAAAAAGATTTTCTGCTGTAGGTGAGATGATCCGAAACAAAGTAGATCTCGCTCCCCTCAGAGGTCAAGCACCATCATGCTTCCTCACACGCAGCCTGGTCAATAAAATGTGCTTATCATCGTTCTTTGTGTCAGCGCGTAACAGAAACCCGTTCCCGATGGAGTTGGGTGGAGCTGGGAGAAATTGGGCCAGGTTGGGTATGGAGCCGTTGCGATAAGACAAGAGCTTCAAGGAGTGTGAGGTGACTCTGTGTGTGTTTGGGGAAGGGGGGGGGCTGGTTAGTGGTTGAGGCTCCTTCTCTGTCAATGCCCCCGAAATAAAGAGGGAACCCGGGCAGTTTTTATCTCACGTCTTTTTGGCGCTGGAGACGGTGGTGGAGCCGCGCTGCTCTCGAGGGACGCTAGATACAAAGGTGACATTTCTGCCTTGGATGCAGCAGGAGGAGGAGGGGGAGGTGAACAGGGCTGAATGGAGAGGCCGGATGCCCGTACTCACAGGGGAGCCGGGGATAAACCCCCCCCCCCGACAAGCAGTGCCTCCGTCCCGGCCTCCTTAAAGGTGAGTAGCAACATAATTAGAAAGATAAACCCAGCGATGAACGCGGGGACCCTGAGATAAACCCAGCGATGAACGCGGGGACCCTGAGATAAACCCGATGAACGCGGGGACCCTGAGATAAGGGCTAATGAGAAGAAGATGGAGAGGGAAGAGGGGGAGAGAGAGAGAAAGAAAGCGGAATGAGAGAGAGAGAGAGGGAGAAAGAGGGAGAAAGAGGGAGAGAGGCACTTGGAGAGAGACCGATGGAGTTAGACAGAGCCAAGAAGGTTATTAGTGTGAAATGACACTCCTGAGGACACCTGGGCTGCCAGATGATAGAGCCTCCTTTATTTCCATTTGGATACAACAACTAAACACTGGGAGATCTACTACTCGTCACCGTTTATCCACTGTACATCGCTCCGTAGAAAGGCCATCGCCTGACATCACCTGCACCCCCCCCCCCCCCGCGCCCCATGATGATGATCGACAAACATAGCCTGGTTGAGTTGCTAGAAATAAGATGATCAATCAGCGTTGGACTCACAGGCTACCTTTTTAAGCTTGCGCATTAATCCAATCACATTATAAGGGAACATAATGGATTTGTGCACTCTAACAGAAAATGGATTTGAACCACATACAATTAGCAAGAGAGTTGCGGGAATCATAGCCATATCAGCATAATGGGAAATAGCCCAATGATTTTAAATGACTTAGAGGAGAGGGTGATACGTATTTATGGAACTTTTTTTTTCTTTAATTCAGTGTGTTAGGATAGACCATTAATCAAAAATGTATGTGATTTATATTATTGATTTTAATCCGTTTTTTTTAAGGCCTTTGCTTATTTCCCAAATACTATGTTTTCTCACTCAGTTTTCTGTTGGTAAAGCATGCAGTCCATACCCACCAGGTCATAGCCCAACAGAGGCACAGGCCCCCGTGGATGGAAACACAAACCCAGACATGACCCTCGGTTCCTCACCCAGGCAGAAAGCTTCCGCCACGGCCCGTGATCCCACATCCAGAGTAGCAGAAACGTGCAGACTCCGCCCCGCTCAATTCTAACACTTTTCCCCGACACAGAGATGACCCCTCGGGCCTGCATGCACGGCGATCCTCTGCATTACCCGGCTTCTCACAATGCTTAATGTCGGTATCCCTGCTCTCGTCCAACGCCGACCGACGGACCAGCGCCTCGCTGTGGTAAGTACAAGCATACACACACTCACAGACGTCCACACACACTTCCACACACTCAGACACACTCACGTCTTCGGCGTAAAATGCCGGAGCGTCGGCACCTCCAATTACAAGGCGCCACGAACGCAGTGATTGCCTCGTGCGGGGCGTGAAGCTTTCACTCGGGGTGAAAGAGGAAGGAAAGAAGACACATCCGTGCGTTTCTGGCTGGGGGGGGGGGGTCGGGTGGGGCTTCAGCGTTCGAGTTTTGAATTGTTCTACCTGCTAGAGGGCGATGACTTGTTATGAGGTCTGAGGCTTTGACATCGTCTTCGGTTTCAGATGTCGATACAATGGAGTGAAGGCTGTTGTTGTTGTCGTGTTGTCTCGGGCATACACTCAAGTAACCTGTACATCGTGGGTTTGGAGTATTTGCGTTTTCACTAAGCCAAGCCGGGCCCTCACACCAGTGGAAACAGAAAATACTGAGGATGCAATGGTGGGTATGGGATTTTGGCTACAAACGCTAAAAGGTTAGCATGTCAAAAGAGTGCCTTGGAGTGCAGAGAAAGGAAATCAATTTGCCATCTTGTAATTCGGGGGGTAACCTAAAATCTCTCTCTATCTCTGTTCAACTTCTTTCGTTTCTCCTGACTCTCTCTCCATACCTCTCTCCACCTACTCCCCCCCCACCCCTTCCTCAGGACCTACCGCTCCTCTCTTTTGCTCCTGCCTTGCTCCTCCTCCACCTCTCCCTTGCATTTGTTCCCCGTTCCTCCCGGCCTCTTTCACCGAGCCCGCTGGATGTGCCGTTTCGGTCCTGTCCCTGTGCCGGCGTTTATCTGACCCCAACATCACCGCTAATCCGGCTTAGTTTCCCTTAATGATGCCACTTGTGGCGCCGAGGACGCAGGCGAGGAGTCTATGAAACCGCTGCCATTAAAATGCAAATCCAACACGAGGGGAGAAAAAGCCAGGAGACACAAAAGCGGGAAGAATTCGGCCGTAGAGCCGCGCCGCCTCTGGCTAACACCGCCGCTTCACACACCCCTATAATAACTGATGCACCGATTATCGTCCTGCCGGCACGTACTGGCGGTGAAATAGACTCTGCCGGCTCGGGAACACAGCGCAAGAAAGAATTGGGGGGGGGGGGGGGGGGGGGGGGGGGGGGGGGGGGGGGGGGGGGGGGGGGGGGGGGGGGGTCACAACCTATTTCATTTTGGAAGGGAACTCATACAATTTCTTGTTGTCAGGAAATGAACAAAATGGTTATCAATGTAGCGAGGATATCTCCTATCTTGGGGCCCAGGTTTTCCCTGCTGATGTTATTTTGCTCGGTATAACACAGGAAATGAGTTTTTTGTAGGGCAACGGCTCCTCTTCTCGCCTACACCTTTCTACTTCGCCTTTTTTTTTCATCTGGATATCCCTTACGGAGTCCTTCTCCTCCTCTTCTGATACATAGAAGTTGTCCCAAACAATAACACATCTTACACATGGAGACAACGCTGTGGATCCATAGAGTAGTTTCAATTTACAGAATTATTTGCGGGGAGTGACAGGCAACGGCCCTTTCAATATGTGAGCTGGGATTACGTATAATAACATATCCCTACCTATTGTGTGTGTGTGTGTGTGTGTGTGTGCAAGTATAAATGTACGTGTGTGTATGTGTGCGTGGCCACAGTTCAACTTCACCATGCATGTAACAACGGTCGCAATGGATTCCCTGATAAATAACTCAATATTTGTCAACAAATACATTAAGTAATTACTTCCTGTGATTTTGAAGACCAGATTCTTGCTCCAGTAGTTCTGCTAGGTCTTCTCTTGGCCCTCTTCTTCTAATCTGTCTGTAGGTTAGGTTAGATTCAACCTACCTAATCATTTCCACTGGTCCATATCACAAACTGATATTTATGCTATAAAGCACTTCTTCACTAAGACACTGAGACTTACATCAACGTTAGACATTAGGTTCCCTAAACCTCAAAAGGTGTTATCAAATCACTCTCTTAAAAAGGTACAATTCTCTGTGTTTCAGAGTACAGATTACATACTGTAAACATACCTTTTGTGTGAATAGGAATCTTCCCTAAGAAGTAACACTTCAGATGTCTAAACCACGTCAGATGACTAAGCCGCTGTTAAATCAACCATATCTAAAAACACCATGTAGTGTATTTAAAAAAAAAAAAAAACACTTAATTAAAAGTAAATCAATAAGAAAAACAGAAAATTAAGATTTCTTTAGCAGATATTAGCAAATCCTATTTCCACCTCAGCAATGCACACGCAGCTGGCTTCTCCTAAGTATGGACCCCAAGCAGAGAGGCTTGTGACAGTGATACTAAATACTAAAGTGTAGAACCCCCTTGAGCTTGGCCCTGTAAATCTTGTTAACCAACCATGTCAGCGAGGCCCATTGACAGGCAGACGCTGGGACTGCTTGAGCTGACCAGAGGTACCTGGGGTCAAAGGGCAAATCCATTCCCCATAAACCCATGTCCAGGTAAATTACTGGCAAATATGGCTTTTTTGGAATTGCCATACCTTTGAGGAGTTACTTAATCATTCAAGGTTCATGGTTCGACTAAGCAATCTTTGAAACAGGGAGTTTTCCTTTTACAATATAAATGTGTCTAATTCCAAATGTTATTTATGTTGTTAATTAAAAATGTGGTAAATACAACATTAATAATTAGACTAATGGGTCACAGCACAATTATAACTGTACTTAAATGTTATAAGTGTCCTTTTAAGTCTACTTTTAAGAAAAACACGTTAAACGTTTCATCTGCAACGCTCACAAAGACAGCAAAAACAGATTAGCACTCTGAGAGAATCAGGACGAATGCCAAAGGGTCAAACATAAGTAAAAGAAAAAATCCAGAAGATAGTATTTTTTTTCTCCAACTCAAAAATAGAAACATTTCAAAATAGGTCTATTGCCACTTCATGTGGTCAATCAGATAGAGATCACGTGAGATCAATATTCTATTGGCATTGCATAAGCCTTTGCAGATACAAGTCCTTCAGGTTTAAAACATTGTGCGGGAGCCGAGGCTTAGCGAAGGGACAGAAGACCAGACAACTGGACAAGGAGAGTAAAACATGCCATTGAGGGTGAAGCATCTGCCGGTGGTCATGGTGAATGCTGGCCCTTTTCAGGCCCCCTGCTCTTTGAAAACGGACCGGGGAGAAAGAGGCTTGGCAACGTGCCACATTCCCCCTTCATTTTCATCTGCTACATTCATCATATCTTCGCGTCGTCCCTCGATCTCGCCCTGTTTTAACCGCCCTAGTGGCGAACCCGGGGGGGGGGGGGGTTGATGGGCTCTGACTCATCTCAGGAAGTGAATAAAAGAGAATCCCAGTGCACCGGTGGGAGATCACAGCCCCACTTGATAGAGGGTGTTTGATCCCCGCGTCTAAGCGACGCCTGGGAATGGAGCTCGCTCTCTTTTAGTCTGTTGACGCCATTTCTTTCCCATCTGCCCAGGCTGCGGTACGAGTCAGTACCTCTGTGTGGTCCAGACAGAAGTGGGTGACCCCCCCCCCACTCTTTAACCTTCGATTTCCACCTCTCAGTGGTCTAAGCTCTTAGATCCCACGACATCCCACCTGGGTATGTGTTTCTCCAGCACATATCCCAGACAGTGTGTGAATGGTCTCAGCAATGACAATGATCAGTTAGTAATGTTAAGGCACGTCAATGATCAGTTAGTAATGTTAAGGCACGTTAATGATCAGTTAGTAATGTTAAGGCACGTTAACGATCTGTTAGTAATGTTTAGGCACGTTAATGATCAGTTAGTAATGTTAAGGCACGTTAATGATCAGTTAGTAATGTTAGTTGTTATTGTGGCTTTCTTGGGCCTTGATTGCGCGTCACTGATTTTCATTGTTGACCAGATTATACACATAGAATAAAGAAGGAAACCTTATAAACTGGATTGAACAGATTGAGGCAGGGGTGGGCAAACTATGGCCCGAGGGCCAAATGCGGCCCGCGAGGCTGTCCCATCCGGCCCACGGAATGTAATAAAATTATTTTGGGGGGAATTAAAAAAACAACTCACCAGCCCATTCTTATACATCTGAGTCAGAATTTTAACTATTTACACCTTATATGGGATCTACTGTACATATGTAATGTATGTCTTAACTTTTGCCCTTTTCTGGCCTCCAAATCAATTATGATTAACAAATTACAAAAACAAATGTGGCCCTCCATTTCATTAAAAATCCTGATGTGGCCCCCGAGCCAAAATATTTGCCCACCCCTGGATTAGGGTAATGACAATAAACATAAACCATGCAATAAAACATGATTATTTACAGGTTAGAAGAATGACAAAGAGCAATGAATAATAATAATTAACCATGTAATAAAACTCATAATACAAAAAAAAAGGTTCTCTCAGACTTAGCATTGGTAGAACACTAAACCAGGTTTCTTCCATGTACATCCTTAGCGTCATTAGGCTAACTGTTTTCCTTTCTGATTGGGTGAGCTACGAATTACTGGTTGAGTGGAGGTGTCGGTTGGCCGGTTCAATCAAACAAGGTTCAATCATTTCCCTGTCGTCGCCCCTCCTCCGTTTCCAGGCTGGTGATGGAGATGGGGGGGGGGGGGGGGG
>JACXGK010010540.1:0-17662 GCA_016801125.1 Novumbra hubbsi | reverse complement strand
AGTTCAGCTCTCTAAAGAAAGATTCATTCTTTTGTAGTTGTTAAGGAAAAAATAAAAGGAACAAACATCCTCCATTCCACGTAGAGTATGCCAGCCGTTTCCTTTTTCAACCCCCCCACACTTGAGTAATAATTAAATGGATTCTCTCTCTTCCTACCGCCTGTGTCGTGTGAGCGAGTGAAGACTTTGTGTGAGAGGAAGAGGGGAGGGGGAGGAGTGACATATCTAATCTAGTAGGAGCTTCATATCTGCTGGAAGACATGAAATGAGAGAGGGGTCTTTATCAGGCTGGAATTAGCGGTGGTTGCTTTTGCTAGCTGCGTTTGGGAAGTGTACAAAGTGATTCCATTATAAGAGGGAGCCTTCAAAGGAAGGGGCCGCAGCCCAGAGGACACGTTGGGACGGAAGGGAAGAGAAGACCTTGCTGTGTTGAGGTGCTAGGGGAAACCTTGCTGAACCAGCAAATCTCTGCCGAGGGAGAAAAACAGAGAGAGAGGAAGAGAGAGATCACAATCAGCCATTTGCACAGGGTCTGCAAAAATTACCTACAAAATAAAGGTCATTTTTACGTCACTCCGACACTCGCAAAGAAAAGTGTAGTTATTGTAAAGGTACACTGGAATGCTCATTTTTACAAGGATATGGCAGGCATTTCATTTGTTATTTCTCTACCATAATATATGTAGATAAGAAATGTGTGCGTATGTTTCAATGCTTGTTGGAAAAAGTTGGAAAAGACAGCCACTGCTTCATGAGGTGAAAAGTAGTCTCAGCCAATAACAAGAACATCAATTGTCATAATAGACATGGATTTGTATACATGCCTCATGGAGACAACCTCTCCTGCATGCATGCATCCCCTCTGTTAAACACAAGAAGCACTCTGGTCTGTGGGGCCAAACCAGTACTCGGTTATACTACACAAGGGCCCCTTGCTGTAGTAAAAAGTGGACTATGAATTGCAACAGAACAATAATTACTATGAGACTCAGCCACTGTGTTTAGGATGTGTAGTAATGTGTTCATTTCGTTTTTTGGAACTAAAAATGCATTTTAACTGTAATGAGCTGCCAGTGAGATGACAGGGACCCATTACCAGCTGGTTTCTTTACAGAGATCCATCATCATCTAGCTCCAAAGGCTAAATGACTGCTCCGAGTGGGATTTCACAACGTGTATGTGGGACTGGGAGGTGAAAGCTAAGTGTCAGAGGTGTTTCAGGAAGCGGACCAATGCGCAGGCGGTTGGCTCAAAAAGGCTCTTTATTCAGACTGAAATTTACCAGGGTGTAGTACAACTGACTACGACCATATACACATAACAGGAAACAATCACGGACACAGAGACAAGACACACAGGGGATTAAGTAGCCAACTACATTAGATGCAGTTGGCGGGTAATCAGGAAGAGTGTGTTCACAGGACATGGGAAAACAGGACATACGAGTACGATGGCACCTAAAAGGCCGGTGACATTGAACGCCGGGGTGCGACGCGATCAGGAGAAGGCACGGCATCAGGAGGCGCCGTGACACTAAGGGTGTAAGCTGGGGCGCTTGAGCTCTTTTTTTAGAATTCAAGGTCTCCCTACAACTTTTCTAGATCTTAATGCCTTTCTTATATACTTTACCTTTCCAATACCTGCTCACTTGGAAAAAAATTGCTGAGCTACAGAAAATTATGTTTTTCTCACCTCTGCTTTCTACGTTATTTAAATATTGCTAAACGATTCCATTCCTGATGCTGCAATGAACCTAACTCTAAATCCTGCACTTTATACGTGGAATACTTGTCTTTGTTCAATTCAAACATTCTTCTATTCCCCCCAGTGGATTCTGCTCAGTCATTTTAGTTTATGTCGCACTGAACATATGTGCGACCGCAGTGCAACTCATCACTGGATGATGAGAAAGTGTGAAAAGAGAGAAAACACAGAAGACCTGAATTGACCATTGTGGGAGATTTTAAGCACACAATTGCTTGCCCAGGTACAGGACCTTCAAAGATACAGATAACAGCAGCAACATCTTTCAGAGACATGGATCGTATTCCATGCCAGCTAACCACACAGACACTTTGCTAGCTAGTTAGCTAGCCAGGCTCTGAATGCTGACTTTCAATTCATTCAATAATCACATCAGTACCTATAAAATGATATGTAGTTTACACCTGTAACCTATTGAATACATTTGTCACTTTATGAATACCTGCTCGTCTGTCTCTGATTGATTATGTTGCGGCTGCCGCTTCAATGTATAGTAAAATACTTAAATCATGCTGATTGCGAGGTCAACACACTGCTTCTTCATGGGATTGTTTATCAATATATATATATATATATATATATATTACAAGAACAAATATCGCAGCCCACCTTTGCACTCTCAAACAGGACAACGGACATTTACCCAAGTGTTTTTGACAATCAAAAGATGATTTTTCTTGGATGGTTTTGAGCCTTTTGTCATTATATCTTGCATAGCCTTAGTTTAGGCAGCACGTACATGTTGTTTATCTTCAGCAGAACAGGCCAGGGCTGGTGAAGGGCATGTCCATTGTAGCATGTTATATAGTGTAGCCTAGATTTGTTTGTCCCAGCAGTGCAAACACCTTTCTTAGAGCTTCTTTAAGCATGCAGACCATATACCGTGAAACACGGTTATGGATGCCAGCAGTATGTATAACAGTCTATGAATCATTTGATTGAGCCCACCTTAACTTTAAGATCACTTAGAATTGTGCACCCATCAGAGAATCAGAAATGACGGTCAGCATAGGGCTCCTTGAGAACTGATTGTAAAGCACTGAGCGATATTGGAATTCCATCCCTTGTATGACCCAAAATCGGAAGATCATATCACTTTTTTCTTGCGACTTTCTAATTTCATAGTGCTGCAAATAATCCAGATAATTTTAGTAACATTATTTTAACTAAACTAGATCATTAAGACAGAAATATCTTCTGAAGAGCTGACAATGTTTTCTAGACCCATTTACCTCTGATGCGCTACTGAATTCTGAAACCATGCAAACAAAAACATGGAACAATTCTGCTTTTTCGTTTGTTTTCTTTGTTGTATTTGGAGTTTGGCCGCAGATTAAACATGGTAAATTAAGCTAGTAATTAAAGTGTGGTGCGTGCAGTCTTTGGGTTATCCACTTGTTTGTCTCAGATGAAAGGCGCAGATTTTATAATGCACAGGAAGAAGCAGTGGGATCCTGCAACAATGCTGCATGTTTACCATGCCTTCCCTAGGGGTCCCACCCTCAGTAGGAACATTAAAATAGCCCACCACTACTAACCAGCTCAGGCAGAACAGAACCCATGGACACGTGCTGAATAACTATGGCTTGGCCTTTTGGATCGCACGGGTCTAAAGAGTGAGAAGTTACCTAGATCCATTTAAATTGTGTCATTTTGAAATCATTCACTTTGATAATTAACACGACAGGCACAACCGTTTTCCTGTGTTTCTCCCCGCTGTATTCTATCTCAACCAAAAGGAGACAGCAGAAATTCAGTGGAAGTACACATGAAGATTACACCTAGATACATCAAAAATACGGATTTAGTGATGAATGATTACAGGGGACTGAGCTATAATGACTTTTCCCCTGGGTTTACAGTTATACAGTCGTTGGCCCCACATAAAGCGATATGGCATGTTAAATTGTTGAATAAAGATTAAAAGAGATGGAAATAGTGTGTTAAACGAGCTTCTCCTGGCACACTTCACATGATGTTCCATGAGGCTAAGCTAGTGACCTTTATAATCAAAGCATATGTTAATTACAGTGATATTATTAGCGTTGGGGGACTTAAAGCGCCTGTGCCATCTTCATGCCGGCACTGAATTAGCAAACCAGGCCAGTTCCACTGAAAAGGTGGTCCTGTAAATGTCACATTGTTGCTAACGTTACCGTTGTTCTCATCCATTTTCAGTGTACCTTCTCATTGTTATTCACCCAATCTTCTAGTACGTAGTCCTTACTCATTATGTTATTCAGCCATTCTTCTAGTACGTAGTCCTTACTCATTATGTTATTCACCCATTCTTCTAGGACGTAGTCCTTACTCATTATGTTATTCAGCCATTCTTCTAGTACGTAATCCTTACTCATTATGTTATTCACCCATTATTTTAGTATGTAATTCCTACTCATTATGTTATTCTCCCATTCTTTTTGTATGGTAATCCTTACTCATTATGTTATTCACCCATTATTTTAGTATGTAATCCCTACTCATTATGTTATTCACCTAGTCTTCTAGTACGTAATCCTTACTCATTATGTTATTCACCCATTCTTCTCTTATGGTAATCCTTACTCATTAAGTTATTCACCCATTCTTCTCGTATGGTAATCCTTACTCATTTGCCACTGATCAACACAAAAAGTCCATAACATTAAACAAAAAAATAAAATCAACTAACAAAAATTAATTGCATATACAAAACAGGACATAATTGATTCCGTAAGTATTCACCCCCTTTTGTCAATATTTGAAAGAGTTGCCAGCAATTAGAGCCATGAGTCTATTTGGATGGAAGTCTCTAACAGCTTTGCAAATCTGGGCGCAGCAATGATGCATTAACAATGAACAATTACTTAGATGTATTCATGTAAATTAATGATGATTGATGTCACCTCAAATAATAAGCAACATCCCACTTTTCCATATGAAATTATCATTTTGGCACCTCGTCTTTCTGTGAATGTCCGCCATTTCCTCCACCTCTTACGGACCGCATCCTACTTAATGTTTTTGTTGTCTTTCATTCTAGTCAAGTTTTAGTGTTGGATATGAAGTGTAAGGATACAGTCAGTTTATTTTATAGAGGTATTGTTGTTCAACATAATCCTTCACCACATACATTTCTTGCTAACCCCTCTTCCTCACCCGCATACACACAAATACCACATATACACACACATGCGCAAATTCAGGCACTACATTTATATTACTGAATAAGTGCAGATTTAGATATTGGTCCAATACACTGGGCTAAATACACTAAACTTCTACAGTACCAACATAGAACACTTAACATGCTTTAAACTACTGCATCATCAACATAGACCACTAGTCATACATTCGATTACTACAGTATCAACATAGATCGCTTGTCATGCTTTAAACTACTACAGTATCAACGTAGACCACTTGTCATCCTTTAAACTACTACAGTATCAACATAGATCATTTGTCATGCATTAAATGACGACAGCATCAACACAGAACACTTGCCATACTTGTTATCTCCTTCATTATCTACGTTTGCCCTTTTTGCCAATTTCTTCGCTCTGCATTTCGTATGGATTTAGGACAGTGGTCCTCCATCCAGTTCATTGACTCTGGGCCATCAGGAAATGTTTTGTAATAAGTTCATTCACAATATTATGTCTATAACATAAAAAACAACATTGAAAATGTGCTTACAACAGTTCTACCCTATCTCTGTTTATGTTTCTTATTTTCCATTGACTTAGCCTTATACACTCCCACAAACACACAAACACACAAACACGCGGCAGGGATACATTGAGGAGACCAGCATGAGTAGGCCAATTACATCACTGGCCCAATTAAAATAAAACAACAGGACTCTTTCAAGCTGTCCTACAGAGGAGATAGAGGGAGGGATAGAAGAAAGAAAGGGGGGTAAGAAAAAACACAATCAAGTCAGATCGTCATGATGTTCATTTTAATAAAAAAATTGGATTTGCCTCAATTAACTCCAAACTAGTCCCCTGTGGCTCAATGAAAGGGAAACGATTGGTTCTCAGTTCCTTAGCAACTCTCAAAATGTGTTCCATTACTTTTTAATCCCAGTCTACCCGACTTTTATTTTGGCACTGCTATTTGGAATTACTGCAGTTGGGATTCCATGTCAAACGACAAAACATTACTTAATTATTCCAATTTAGTTTGATTTCGTTGCATTGATGAAAGTGTGTGGTGTTTTTATTTTAAATACCATTGTCTCTGCTGAGGCCAATTCATTAATTAATATGTCATATACTGTGCGCACCAGATTTATTGGCCACATTGGAGAAGATGAGTAAAAAGAGGGAATTAGATATTAGATGATAGATTTGTTATACGGTTTCTTTCTTAGTCAATGAATAAATATGTTGCCCATAAAGGTGTTCCATGATTGTTGACACCTCTATAATTTCTCATGAATTAAATGTTATATAGGAATGATCAATTTATATACAGTAGGGAGAACAATTATTTGATACACTGCCGATTTTGCAGGTTTTCCTACTTACAAAGCATTTAGAGGTCTGTCATTTTTATCATAGGTAAACTTCAACTGTGTGAGACGGAATCTAAAACAAAAATCCAAGTATCAAATATTTGTTCTCCCCACTGTATATTGTTTGAGATTCACGCAAATAGGTGCTACTTTAAGGGGATTCAATTATTTTAACACAAATTAATCGCAAAGATTAACGAGTTAACTCCCCCAGACTTAATATGTATATATATAAATATATAATATAAATTGTATGTATGAATAAATAAATATGTGCTTCTAAGTCATTAGGAGAACTTTCTGATGTGTGATGACAATGTAATTTCATGCCATGAAATCCATATTATTTACACTCATCAAGACATAAACTGGAGTTTGCTAAACGAAGTTGGAGATTTGGTTTTGCAATAGGAGGCTTATTTTGGACAATTTTTGACCAAACCAATATACAATTCCTCCTAAGGTCCGGACATGTGGTGTAGAATCAGTTTGGTTTACTTGACATGATTAACGTCAACGGAATAGAGAAACAGCACATGGTGAGTTAAGTTCCAAAAGTACCAACACTCGCATCGACAAACTGTTCTATCAAAGGGTCAAGGAGCCAAGCACAATGAAGAGCACTTTGAAAAGAACTGTCTTAACCTTTTCAGGAGTGATTATGTCTAGAGTGACGGGTGAAGGCGGGGTGTGTCTGACAGTTGTGTTGGGGACGGAGAATGGACAGGTGAGAGGGACTGGGCTAGTGCACTCCAATGTCACACATTAAATGCCAGTTGTGTTGGGGACGGAGAATGGACAGGTGAGAGGGACTGGGCTAGTGCACTCCAATGTCACACATTAAATGCCAGTGATTGATTGATGCATTGACTGATTGAATCTGTCACTAATTTTACCTGTCAACCTTGATTAACCTCGAAGAGTAATTTGTTTCTTGTGTGTGTGCGCGTGTGTGTGCATATACACATTTATGTGTGAATTCTGCTGTAGCGCGTGCCTGTTCTTCTTTTAATGTTGGTGTGTGAGTGTAATATTGTGTGGAAGTGTGTTTTGGGCATATTCTGCTGTGTGGATTACTATAGCAATATGAGATAAATGGTTATAAAGCCTTATGACTAAAAGCCTGACAGAGTGGCACTCAGCAACACTTGGTCGAAAAGATCAACGTGTTTATACAGACGAGGCAAAATGTGCACAGACTCACATGCACACACTTGCTCTCTGTTCTTTTCCTTTTTTCACTATGTGTGAATCGGCCATTCATTCATTTTTTCTCTCTCTCAGATTCATTTACCGCAAACATCACTCCTCTTAACGACTATGAGTCCTGTTCATTAGCACTGCATTTACTGTTGTATTAGTTTGCAGAGTATAGAGATGAAAAAAAACCAAAAGATATTTTCTCATTTGACTGGGCTGAGAGAATATATAATTGAGGTGTACACAGTGATAAGACTCATTACATCCTCACAGAAGCAGTAGGAAACCCCATCCCTGAACGTTCGACTCTTTTGCTTCACACATTTCTCTGTAGACCTGCAAGACATCGGTGGAATTTAGCCAATTACTGATATATTTTGTCAATTAGCTCAGTTGTAATCCAATTAGTCGGTTAAGGGACAATTGCTGGTCGGAGCGAAACCCCTGAATCACTCCTCCCAGACATGGGGATGTGGAAGAGTCTAGTAGCTCTTTGCTGTGTGCTTGAGGTGAACCTGGCATGCGGCCTGCTGGGATGGCCTACTGTAGATAAATCACACTACAAGCCCAACCTCACAGACACTCGCTGACAAAGGAGATTAACCAGGGGTGCATAACACACAGACACACACACACACATGTCTTCAGAGCAAGATTCAGATTCCTCTTCTGTCTCCTTTTTCTTCCCTCGTTCCCCTTTTCTTTGAAACAGGGGGCAAAGATAAATATTCACTTATTAAAGCGTAACTGGAATTGACTGTGTCATGCATCAGCCTAATAGCTGAATATCCTGGTTCAATACGGCGGAGTTGGGGGAGACGCTTTGCTAATGGAACAAGTGACGTGGTCGCAGGCCAAACGCCATTCATCAGACCGCACACTGTTCGTTAGGGCCTACGAAGGCCTGCCATTCCACATGCCCTGGCCCATCAATTAACCCCAGGCAATGGGGAAACCTCAACATTATGGAAATAACACATTCAGGAAAAGAGGAAGCCGATAGGACATCCATGTGGAAAAGATTATTGTCAGGAGTGGCTTTTCAGATCTGTCTGCAGGATTGAGACAGGCTAATTTTCCTTTCTCAGTGGGGAGACTCACTGTTGCGTCTGGACAGCTGAGGGTTGCATCAGAGAGAGAAACCTGGATCCGTGCTGCTCAGTTGCTGGGTTATTACATTCTTGCCCACCACTAATTGACTGCTCTGAATGTGGTCACTGTTTTCTGCGTCATTGACCTAATGTGAATTTAGTTTTTATTTTTTTAATAAAAAATAATACAATTACATTTAAGTTATTTAGCAGACGTGCCATGCATTCATTTTTTAGACCATTCAACAGAGTAAAGGTACTCATGTACTTACTAATGTATTTATCTGCAAAATATGTGCTATCATTTATTATAATTATTTATAGTGTTTTAAATACTTTTTGAACAGTAATAATTAAAATGCAAGTTTATGTTCATGAAAGGCTTTGGTTTGGCATGAGTCTGTGGACCTATTCTGGCCTTTAGTAAGTCGTTTTTGGAAAATGGGGAGGGACTCATTGGGCAAGAAGCTGGGACAGCCATGGCACCAGAGGTTGCAGAAAGAAGAGAGTGGGTCAGGATTTATGGTTTATGGCCTGAAAGTAGGAAGAGGTGCAGTTCCATTTGTTCTCTTCTGCAGGCTAGCAGCATTGATTTGTAGAAGATCCAAGTTTCAACTGTTAACAGTGGATTGTGAGTATGTGTAGGGTGACCTGGGGAACTTGGGATGGTCACACATTAGGCAGTCTAAAACGCACAAAACGCTTCTATCCTATGATAACAATATAATACAGAGATAAGAGGTTTGAGAAAGAGCAGGAAGTAGACAAGAAAAGGGAATTTTATCTGGAATACACAGCCGGCAAAAAGCAAGATGATGTCTTCATGGGTTCCCTAAACCCATAGCATCTCAGGACAAGCTACCTCTACTCTAATCAGAACTTCTCAACATTGATAGTGGCTTCAGAGATATTACACTGCTGAATGGATAGAGTTTGAGCATAGCGTCATAGATGATTGTAACCAAAGTCATTGTGTGTGCCTGCTTCCATATGTTAGGGAATTCAGAATGTTCCTGTACTTCAGCAACCTCCATAATTCCCAGGCTTTACCCACTTGCACCAACCTTGCACCATTGAGCAGCTAGGTGGTGGGGTTACCCCCTTGAACCGATAACCTCACTGAAACCATTTTCTGATTCGTTTTTGTTTCGCACTCTACCTCATTCTAAGAGAATGCAGGTACAGAGGAACCAGGCATGAGGACAATAGAGCAAAGCAGTGTTAGGGGGATCCGGGACATGTGCCTTTGCTCTGTTGGCTCTGAGAACACAATAGCCCTGAGCCCTAACTCATATCCCATACAGTCACAGTGTGTGAGGTGATGTCACTAGCATCACAGATAGGGTCCAATAGCAACAAATATAATGTCCAGTCAGCAGTCTGATGGTGATGTGTCCAGGGCTAGGGCCCACTATTGGTTCCACAAAAGACCAGAAATCCCACTGGCCTGGAGGGGATATCTGTCCTACTGTCCACCAGGCATCTGTTCAGCAGCAGGTGTGTAGCTGTAGTGAGGATCAGTGAACAGTGAAATTGAGACCTTGGAATTAAAATGCTGTATCTGGACAAAGCATTGTTCTGACACATTGAACATCAAACATTTCACATTTTCACAGACCTCAGAAATGATTTTAGTGGATTTTTCTCATGACCCAATATGATCCTGGGCCTCCTAAAAATGAACTTCATGTTACTAACAATCCTTGTTTTGTAACAAACAAGTAACAATCGTCGAGTCTCAAGGTATCCAACAATTGTTTTGCACCGCAAACTCTGGAACAGCATGAATTTACATTACTGCATTGCTTCACGGTAGAACCATAATCCGTATTTTCACTGGGGCTGTATCTGCCAACCAAAAACTGTGTCCTTATGAGCTGAGACATGACGTAACCATCAAAACCCTCCAACCCAGTAGCTGCTATGACATCCTTGGTGTAATGCTGTGCCTTGTGCCCACGTGCGATGCTCCCTTTATGTCCCTTTATAGTAGACACAACTCTTTTAAAGCCCACATTTTGCGGAGATTAGAGAATCTTCTCCCTCCTCCTCCTCCTGTTTGCCTGTATGACGGATGTGAATAGCCTCCCCTCCCTGTTAGAATAGGTTTTGGTGCTGAATTCAGCGCCTCTTGCCAAAGAGAAGGGCCCACCAATCTTTCTGCTCTAGCAGAACTTTGACTGAAATCTCTAATTGCTCCAGTATGTTTGGACTGGAGAAACAGGCCCCATTCAACATTTCTGTACAAAACCCTGGCAGCAGCTCTGATAGAGGGGAGTTAGAGATGACCGACTGGCAGACGCTGGGATTGAAATGGCTCTTAGATAATGATATGTTTATGAGCCGAGGATGAAGGGCCAGATTATTAGTGTTTTGATTAGAGTTTCGACTAGAGTTGAGAGATAGAGGAGAATACGTAATAGTAGACACCAGGGGACACTGTCTCCCATGATTCTAGGTGGAAAATGGTGAGCTGCCAATAGATCTATTCGAAAAGGTTAGAGTTAGATTGATAAATAGTGTGACTTTATGGGGACCATAGAGGCATGGGCCCTGTAAAGACTCAGGCGCCATGGAGACACATGCAGACCCCAGAGCTTAGACCTCCTTTATTTGATGTGAATAGATTCTTTTGGGCATAAAAAGAGAATCCAAATTTCCTGCATGGAGTCACGCAATTTAGTCGATTAATTAGTTTTTTGCTTTTTTGGTGTTTCTAACAACTGATATTGCCTGTGTGCTTGATCTTCAGTAGCGATTGCATGAGGTAATGACGATAGGTACATTAGGCCTTTACTTTGTTCGATCATATTGGACACGGTGCTTCTGTTATGCTACCATGCTTTTGGTACTGGCTAATATAATTTCAGAGGGAAATCTAACTGGATTTCCATATCCATTTTAAATTAAATATCTTATTCATGTTCTGGATTTCAGTGCCTTGCAATGAACTTGACTCCAATGGACCTTGTCTCTCCCCAGCATCACATCTTCAAATGTAGTCTGTCCATCAATCGTTGTCTCCCGGCTCAATACAGACCCACACGGAGGTGCCTCTCTTTAACGCCGACTCGACTGATCATGTGCAGATCACACAAGGTTACCGTGGTTATGAGCAATGAAGGGGTGGAGCTCATAAGGGGCTGGTCAGGCGAGGAGCAGAAAGCAGCCCTTTAACAGTCTTCTATTCACCCATCCATCACTGTTGAGATGATGATGGCATGCACCAGGCAGTCAAACCAGCTTTCACTAAGACAGCCAGTCAGGGTGCTTATGACATGCTACAGAAGAAGCGAGGAAATAAGAGGACAGACATTTTATCCAAAGTAATTCACCAGTGTTTATCCTCTGCTTTTCTCCTCCCTGAGCCCAGAGTACAAACCAATTCCCCCGGGGGCCTGTGCTTACCTCTTAAGGGGTTTTCAGCCCCTAACCAGGGCAAACCATGTGCTGTGTTCTTGTACCTCTTAAGGGGTTTCAGCCCCTAACCAGGGCAAACCATGTGCTGTGTTATGTTTTATGTTAAAGATAATCCGTATACAGTGGCTCTAAAATGTATCCCCCCAAGTTATTTTGTTAAAGAATTATTATAATGAATGAATAAAAATGTCCAAAGTGTGAAAGTGAAATAACAATGTGCAACTTCTACATCAGTTACAAACACAAACAGAAAATAATTCCCCAGTAATAAAAAACATATTCCATCAATGCATTGTGCATTTGCATGATACTATAAGCTTTAAATCATGTCGATTATTATGTTCAGGTCAGATTTTGACACTGTATCCGGAATTGTTAATACTTATTCAGAGTACAGAAAACAATGTAGTCCCAACAGTGGTAAGTCACCTGTTGTTATTCGTTAAAATCAGGCCAATTGACGGAACACAAGATGTTTGGTCTCTCAGACAACAACCCTCATTGCCATACTATGTACAAGAACATGGTCAAGTACAGTTTCAGTAATCTCGTAAGACATCATTGTTTATCTTCCTGTTCCTTTCCCTTGTCCACGTCCTCTCATTCTTCCTCTTCCTCTTCCTCTGTCTTGAAATGATTGTTTGGTGCCACATCACTCCACTGCTAGCCACTGAACTGAATGTTTGGCCTCTGTGGTATCTCTCAAGCATTTCCTTGGCAGTGCCTGGCTGGAGTGATGCAGATTCCAGTTTCTGATCATTATCCAACTCTTCTCACTGGGATAGCAAAATGCTTTTAGCTGTGTTTTTTATCCAGAGAATGTGGCGGCAACTTCATTGGTTTACAGAGGCCAGTGCTAAGATCATTTTCTTCAATCTGTGTAAACTGGCCGCTGCTGGTAACAGTTTTATGCCCAACTGTAAGTTAGCAAAAAATCACTTTTTTGCTAATGGAAGACTTGATTTCGAAGGTTTTATTATCTTTGTGGGGATTTCATGTCGATCACACGACTTGGATCACACGAACACACATTCACACACAAACACACGCACATACTTCTATTTCAAAACAATGTCTCCCCTGACCTAGCTGGCCCTGGGACTAATTACCATCTTATGGAAATGTGTCCACTTCTGCCTCTACATCCCCAATTATTTCCCTTATTCCAATATAGGCTTGGCTTTCATGTCTCAAATCCTGTATTTAAATAGTGGACACTTTCTATCCCCTGTGCTCTCTGAGGATTGTAAAGTACCAGGAGGCAGAGGGGGCATTAGCAGCCCTCTGGGGGCTAGACACAACGGGTTGTTCCCCTCTCTGCTCCCCTGTGGTCCTCAGTGAGTCTTACTGGGAAGCCTTTATGATGAGGTAGCGGCAAGTGTAATGTGTAATGCAAGTCTCTCATACAGCTGAGGGGATTTCGTAATCTGTAAATGTATCTTTACCTGAGATCAGTGGTCCTGATGGCTGATAAGAGACTTTCATTACACATGGACAGATCTGGAGGGGAGATTAAGGCTTGCTAAAATACATATCTGTACATGTACATATCATTCAAAGTAATGTTGTATGCGTTTTATTTGAAATGGAACTGCACCATGTCTTTGAAATTGATTGGTGTGGTTGATGAGACCTATTTTGGTGTTAATGGGTAAAGTTGGTCTAACAAACCAATGCATTGTTTGCACATGTTGCTCTTCCTAATTATTTGGAATAAAATGCTCAAAATAGATCAGTGCAGAGGGACATTGACATAGTTGGTGCAAAGGACTGTTTTATATTTGATAAATTCAGTCGTACTGTATATAGATTGTTCATGATTCCGTCCTCAAAATGAACATGCAATCTTTCTTACTACAAATGAGAAAGCCCAATTCAAATCTAATACATGCCAACTCATGATACCTGCGCATGTAAATATTCAGCCTTCGATCCATTTCCCTGTGTGCATGATGTTCTGCATGTTGCTTTGATGCAGGCATCTAGAGTTACTAGCCGTTCAGAATTATGACTGTGTGCACCTCTGTGTATCTGTTCCATCCTGGCACATGGTGCCGTAACTAAAAGATGACTTTGTGTAAAACCATCATCATGTATTTTCATATAGATGAGCTATGGGTACCTGCGCTCACAGCCCACCCCTTATTAATGGTGAGCTGTCATGACCGGGCTGCTATGCATATTTGCATGTTAAACAGCCATGGAGGGAGATGCCCATTTTATTATGGTCCGATATAAATCAGACTTAAGCATCTCTCCTCCCTACTGCTCCTTTTCTCCTCCTCCAGCTCTATTTTCCAAGGCTCTCTGTCTGGGTTTTCCTGTACCACATCCTTTCTTCTTGTCCACCCTCGTGCTTGATTACTGTACCTCTCTTTCTTAAGTGTCTCTTCTTTCTACTACTCACCTTGTCCTGCCTCTGTTTGTATCCTGATACCTTTCTTGTTTCTCCTCTTGTATCTGAAAGAATGTCTTGTTGGTCCCTGTCGGACCTTGTGGATCCTTGATAAACATTCTAGAATTAGCGTGTACCATTGACACCAATATGTCAGAGGTGCACCACTATGTTTCAATGACGTGGCACCTCTTTGCCTACCACTATTACAACGACTGTGCCTCTACTTTCCTCCCCTTTAAAACAGAAAGTGGCAAAGCATCACAGATGTGGCGACTGGGCTGAGTTATGAGTACCAGGCCCGAAGCGATTAAGCAGTTGAAATGTAATCATAAAAATGCTTGAGACAGCCATCGTTTATGACTGTGTGGTTATTAAAATGCAACATGTTCCGCTGATTTTGTAGTCATTGGCTGCACAATTTCATGTTGCAGCCATCTTGTTTTCTCATTGTTGACTTTGGGAGGATACTCACTGCCTTGCTCTGAAAGAATGAAAGTAATCATTGGGTTGTCTTTCATATGCTCAGGTGTTTAAATTGGCAAATACATACAGTATATACAGCGTATGAAAAGTGACAAAAGATCATCAGAAGGAGTTCTTAGTGTTTCCAAAATTGTGTTACCCCTGCCCAAAACTCATTACATACACTACCTTTTGTTTTAACATTAATTGTGTATGAATAGAAATTCTTCTTCTAATGGAAACAATCAACGGTAAGACACCATAGTGAAACATTGTGTTTTCCTCGCATAGAAGTACAATGAAGGGTACCTTATGATAAAATAATTGATTTTATGCCCTTTTAGATGATTGGTGGAACGGTTGTGCAATTGTGCAATCTGCAATTGTGATTTCACTGCTGCTCCTCTGTGTTTCTGTAGTAAAACTATGTCTTGGAAAGAAAACACTTAATGCCAAATAAGAATAACCCTGCTAGATATGGTAGTCCCTCCATATTTCCTTTGTTTTGGAACCTTCCAGACAGGTCACAGCAGAAGATAACGTGATCACTCTCACACACATGCATTCAGAGATTTTAAATTTCTATCAGTCTAAAATCAACGTACATTCATAAGGGACTTTGTAAAAAAGGTCTCTGTATGCAAGGTCAACGAGGGGTATACATTTTTCCCACTTGAAAACATAACAGTTGACATGGAGCAGTAACGTGCTATCCTGCTATCATACATAATGACATAGATACTCTTGACATACATACTGACTACAGTACATTGGCAAACATACTGACATACCTGCACTTGACATACATACAGTCATGTAAAAAAATAGGACACCCCATTAAATATTAATTAATGTACATAATTAATATGTACATGTTTCTTATCACCTTTATCCATAGATCTTTTTTTGAATGAAATATCAATCAATCAATCAATCAAATATTGATATGTCTATATTCCTTAAAAAGAAAAGAAAATAGAATAGTGTGTCCTAATTTATTCACATGGCTGTACATACTGTCAACATTTATGCTGACGTACTTTCCCTTGACATACATACTGACGTACATACGCTTAACATACATACCTTTGACATACATGCAGGCAAACATACTGTAAATATACCTATTGACATATATACTTTTAACATAAGTACTGACATACTCTTAACATACATACTGACATGCATTCCAGTGTTGACATACGTACTGACATATATAGCCTTGAAATGGCCTGCCTATGAACACCTCCCCATTGGTCAGATTATCAGCCCACCTGCCGGTGTCCTCCTCCCACAACATCAACACCCGGCTTACTGGGAACCCCAGAGATCATATTGTCTTCAACACTAAACACACCTACGTAACACCCATGTCTTCCAGCACCAGGCTGTATGACTGTAAGTGTCAGAGCCCATTGCACCTACATACTGTCCACCTCCAACAGAGGGTTGGAGCGTGGCTCTCTCAGTCTACAACTGTGTTTGTGTGTGCAGGGGGAGGGGGAGGGGAGGGGAAGGGGGGGTTGGGTAGGTTGAATCCATCAAATATACTACATGGGTATTTTCTCTCATGCCATGTCTTCAGTTTTATTCACATTGTTAGAAACAGTACGAGTGAGTCATTTTGAGGTAAAGAAAAGGACTGTGATGTTGTGCACTATTATCCCTGTCATGACCCAGAACCAAAGGGGTCCAGACTGATATTCCTTGGCCTCTGATAGACCCCCAACTGGTGTGAGCCAGACCAGACATGATAGCAGCTCCTCCACCCTAAATTAATGGTGCATTTGTTTGTGTGTGTGTGTGTTTGTGTGTGTGTGTTTGTATGTGTAAACAGATGTGTCTAAGACCCCAGTCTATTGACCAAAGGAGAACAGAGCAATGTTGGGATGTTGCACGTATTGGTCTCCTTCTAATAGTTCTCACTCTGGAATAAAATACTATCAAAGCTTTTCTCAATTTCTTGAGTACCTTTGATCAACTAGAACTCCTTTTTTCAGAAGTTAAAAATGACAAATGTACCATCTAAGGCAGGGCTGCCCAACCTGTTCCTGGATATTTTCTTTCCAATCCTAATTTAACACACCTGATTTTAATAGTTAGCTGGAGATCAAGCTAAATCAGGTTGCTGGCAAATAGGGTTGGAGAGAAAACCTACAGGATGGTAGATCTTCAGGAACAGGGTTGGGCAGCCCTGATCTAATGCAAGTAAACATAGTATCACTTAAAAATTATAAATTTTGCGATTCACATTCAAGGGGGTAGTTTGTTTCAGCAGTGACCAAATGTTTTTATTTAGTTTGACATGATCAACAAAGATTGACTAAGATTTTTGTCTTTTGTAGAAAGTTATGTGTGCTGTTTTGTGTGTGAAAGCCAAATAACACTGCTATGGTCATTAATTGATAAATGACTGATCGATAAATCGATAAATAGCATATAATCGAGAATAACTGCACCCCGGGAAATTTAAAACAATTGCAGTTATCGTTTGCCTGTAACTGTCATTTACTATGTCTCCACCATGGTTAACAAGGCCCTTCTGGGCTTCACACATCTCTAATGAAAAAGTAACAGTTTAATGTCTCCACTGCTATCTCTTTTTCTGCCTTTTTAGGTGGGTCTTGACCAGGGGTGGGCAAACTACGGCCCGAGGGCCAAATGCGGCCCGCCAGGCTGTTCCATCCGGCCCGCGGAAGGTAATTAAATGGTTTTGAGGGGAATTCCAAAACAACTCACCAGCCCATTCTTATACATCTGAGTCGGAATTTCAACTATTTACACATTATATGGGATCTACTGTACATATGTACAGTATGTTTTAAC
>JACXGK010010539.1:0-11790 GCA_016801125.1 Novumbra hubbsi | reverse complement strand
CTCGGGCCATCCGTTCGTCGGCTTGCCCGTGTAGACTTGCATCTTCCAAGCGTAGCTGGACTTTGATTCCGTATTTCGCGGGCTTGCTAGGCATGTACTGCCGGAATGGACAGCACACACACACACACACAGACAGACACAGACACAGACACACAGACACACACACACACACCTCTGAACGGAACCAGTTGCTCGTCCACTGTGACCTCGGGTCCGGGGTCGTACATGAGCGCTCCCACTCCCACTCGTCCCAGACCTCTCGTATGGCCGCCAGTTTGTTTCCGATGCGCGTCTGGTCGCACTGGTATCGCGCTCGTCGAAGCGCAGCAGTCTCGAGTACTCGTGAAACACCTTGAATTGCATCGTGGCACGGAAAACGGGCCGTCCGCTCGCCGCGCCCCAAAGGCTGCACCGGTACACACCGGCCAGGATCAGCAGCCCCACGTATGCGCGCAGGTCCGTTTCGTCCATGGCCTTCCAGCCGCGCTCGCCGTACTTGCGCAGGGCCACGCGTTTGTCGTGTCCAGGATGACTCGCTCCAGCAACTCCGGCAGGAACATTCGGAACGCCGAGGCTATGCCGTGCGCCTGGGACGCCGCGTAGTGTGTGGGTCCCTGCCGCGGCACGGGGCCCTCGGGTCTGCTCTCCCGCACGCTTCCGTAGGACACCGTGGACCAGGCCACGGAGCCGTTCTTCGCGAGGTACTGTTCGGCGTGGTCCTCGCCGTCTCCTCGCCCGCCCCCTTCGTCCCCCTCGCTCTCCGAGGACGAGGAGGCCGTGTCCTCGCGGCGCTCGGGGTTGTACTCCTCGGCGTCTTCTTCCTCGGACACCTCTTCTTCCTCGCGCTCCTCGTCCTCTTCGGAATCAGGCGTTTCCGAATGCGCAAAGAGCTGCTCCTGCACCTGGGCCGCGGTGAAGTGCGCCGCGCCAGCCATGAGTAGCGTAGCTAGCCGAGGACCGAGCGTGCCGACCGCTGAGGCGCCCTGTGCGTACACGCGCCCGCATGCGCGCCTATTAGTACATTCCTTTTTTCGAGGGCGCGGTCACCACGACCCAGAGGGCGGCGCGACGGTTGTACGGTCGCAGAGATCCCGAGGGCAGCGCGAGGCCTATGAACTTACATCAGTAGAGTTATGCATCGGTCGTGTCTAGTCAGGTCTCCGTGACCCCGGACATGGTCACGAAGACCCAGAGGGCAGCGCGATTGTTGTGCGGTCGCAGAGACCCCGAGGGCCGCGCGAGGCCTATGAACTTCCCTCAGTAGAGTTATGCCTCGGTCGTGTCTAGTAAGGTCTCCCTGACCCCGGAAATGGTCACGAAGACGCAGAGGGCAGCGCGACTGTTGTACGGTCGCAGAGACCCCGAGGGCCACACGGGGCCTATGAAGTTCCCTCAGTAGAGTTATGCCTCGGTCGTGTCTAGTGAGGTCTCCCTGACCCCGGAAATGGTCACGAAGACCCAGAGGGCAGCGCGACTGTTGTACGGTCTCAGAGGGGGGGGACCGTCTCGTACATGGCTTGTCGTAACGTCAAGGCCGCGTTCAGCCCGATGACAGTGCAAAGCTCCGCCTCTCGTGCGGCCAGGACACATTGACCCATGAGGACAGCACAAGGGTTAACTGCTTTGAGCCTGTGTCCCTCTCACCACTGATGGATATAGTCTCACACATGAAGACTATCTTTTCCCGTACAGAAGTTCCCTCACATCTGTTCCCACCAGTTTTAAACATGCTGGTGTTCAGCCTCTTCTTAAAAAATCTAAACCCTACTGATTGTAAAAATTTTTGGCTCATCTCTAAATTATAAATTTTGTTTTTTTTGTCTGAGCTCTCTTCTTTTTTAAGTGAAAATGTGCTGGACAACTTTCGGTCATCTTTCAGAGTACACCACAGCACAGAAACAGCACTTCTTAAAGTGCTGAATGATTTGTTACTGTTCTGTGGATCAGAAAAATGTGCTATTTTACTCTAGCTTTACTTGCTTCTGATACTGTTGATCATGTTATTCTCCTGGATTGCCTCCAGCTGTGACGTTTGTACAAGGATTGGACCAAAATGCAGGTAAGCGGTTTTCTATAGGTTTTAATGTACATATGTCACTGGCTGATAGCGCAGTTAAACTCTTTCCGAGTAAAGTAGAACAGTGAGTACAGTCACTCTATGCACATCTGTGCAGACACGTAACAGTTAGACAATAACGAACGCAGAGACAATACACAGGAGGGATTAAATACTCAGGCAACAAGCGACAGCTGCCGGGAATCAGGGAGGGATGCGTTCACAGGACATGGGGAACAAGACAAACAGGGACGGTGGTGCCTAGAAGGCAGGCGACGTCGAACGCTGGGGGCTACACGAACAGGGGAGCGGCCGCCACCAGGTGGAGACGTGACACCAGCAAGGGGTTGTAATCCATGGTATTGTTCCACAGTGGTTCAACTCTTATTTGAAAATAACTTTTTCTGTTTTGACTGGAAACATTTCCTCCTCCTCCGCCGAGCTCACATGCGGAGTACCTCAAGGATCAATTCTGGTGTCACGTCTCCCTCTGGGGACGTGCCCCCTCCTCGCTCAGGCAGGGTCCGTTAGACGACATCGACTTCCTAGCTGCCACCGTACCCCTGCCCCCACCTTTTGTGCTGATTGTTTGTGATGTCGTGTGTCCTCATGAACGCACCCCCCAATGATTACGCGCACCTGTTGCTCGATATCTGTGTATAAGTTTGCCCGTGTCTGTCCTGTTTGGTGTGCATTGTTGTTACTTGTGTGCAGGTGCCATTTTGATTACATGTTAGTCAATTAGTATACTGTTTCTTTGTTGTCGTTCACTACGTTACAGTGATCATTTGTTACTTGGCCAAATAAAAAGGTCCAGTTCTTGGACAATTTTTTCGACCTGCACTCCTCACATCTGGGGCCAAATCGGTTCTCTTAGTATATGCTCCCTCTGGGTTCTATTCTCGGGAAACATAATATAGCATATCACTGTTATGCTGATGACACACAGCTGTACTTATCATTGAAACCATTTGATACCAACTCCTTGAAGTCCCTATTTGACTGCCTTAAAGATATTAAGTGCTGGATTGCTAAAAACCTCTCCAACTTAATGAGAATAAGACAAAAGTTGTACCCAAAATCAACTGAGGATCTTTGTAAAATTCCACGACCCTTGTGCACTAATGTGCACCCCCAGGCAAGAAACCTAAGTGTTATCTTTGATTCAGCACTCAAATTTGATTAACAAATTAATTCCGTGAGGATGATTGCAAAACTGATCCATCCTTTCTCTTAAGAACTTGTAGACTGTAGAATTCATTGTTGCAACTCCCTTTTTTGGAATTTGTCGCTCTTCATTAGCACGCTTGCAGCTTGTTAAGAATGCCGCTGCTAGATTGTTTCTGTTTGTCTGGTACCAAACAACAAGGTGCTTGTTTTTATTTTTATGGGGGGGCACGTTTAACCAACTTACCCATATTGATTATTAACTTCAGCAGGATGGACCAATAATTTTAGCATGCATGGCTTCTTAAGGCTACATTATACAATACATAATATATAACACAAAATACAAAGCTGTCAATTAAAAATCTAAAGCTTTTACTAAGTACAGTTGTATCCCAGTCTTTGTAGCTTAGTGCTCAAATCAAAACATATAGCATATCTCAGATTGCATTTGCAGATCAAGGCAAGAAAGCTACATTCCCTACAATAATCAGTTAAGTAGACTATTGGGAAGCATTGAAAAAGTGAAGGCTCTATAAAACCTAGGCTATATGGCTGCCATACTGTATTTGCGCCAATGATTATTTGTGATTGGGCTACAGGTTATTTTCAAAACAGTGCTAGTGGAACCCCCTATACTCGTCACAGTGGGAAGTATTGTATTTCACATCTAGGCCTTCAATGCTATCCTTTTTATTTATCTCAGGACTATTGCAAAACTGAAATCCATTCTTTTTTTAAGGACTTGGAGACTGTAACTCACTTATCTTGCCTCAAATTGATTATTGCAATTCCCTGTGTTCTGGAATTTCTCACTCTTCATTAGCAGAATTGTTGTCTGGTACCAGATGGTGAATTCAGTGTTTTATTTAGTCCCATTGCCACAGGTGTATAAAATCAAGCCACTAGTCTGACTTTACAAATATTTGTGAAAGAATGGGTTGTTTAAAATAGCTCACTGAATTTGTGCGTTGCCACCCTTGCAGCAAGTTAGTTTGTGAAATTTCTTCCCTCCTAGTGGTATTATTGCAAAGTGGAAGCATTTAGGAACCACAGCAACTCAACCATGAAGTGGCAGACCATGTAATGTTACAGAACGGCATCGCCGACTGCTGAGGCACATAATGTGTGCCTCAACAAATTGCCAACGTTCTGCTGACTCAATAACTGCAAAGTTCCAAACCTCTTCTGGCATTAACATCAGCACTAAAACTGTGTGCCGGAAGCTTTATGGCATGGGTTTCCATGGTTGAGCAGCTGTATGCAAGCCTTACATCACCAAGCAAAATGCCAAGCACCAGATGGAGTGGTGTAAAGCATGGCGCCACTGGACTTTGGAGCAGTGGAAACGTGTCCTGTGGAGTGACGATTCATGCGTATCTTTCCAGCAGTCTGATGGACTAGTCTGTTTATAGCAAATGCCAGTAGAATGTTTCCTGCAAGACTGCATTGTGCCAACTGTAAAGTTTGGTGGAGGAGGGAAAATGCTATGGGGTTGTTTCTCTGGGGTTGGTCTAGGCCCCTTAGTTCCACCAAAGGGAAATGTTAATGCCTCAGCTTACAAAGACATTTTGAAAAATTCTATGCTTCCAACTTTGTCGGAACACTACTAGCATGAGTGTGCCCAAGTGCAGAAAGCACGGTCCATTAAGGCATGGTTGAAGGAGTATGGTGTGGAAGAACTTGACTGACCTGCACAGAGTCAACCCTATCAAACCCCTTTGGGATGTACTAGAATGGAGATTGCAAGCCAGGCCCTCTCGTCCAACATCAGTGTTTGACCTGACCAATGCTCTTCTGGACGAATGGGCAAATATTACAACATACACACTCCAAACTCATGCAGAAAATCATCCAGAAGAGTGGAAGCTGTTATGGCTACAAAGGGGGGACCAACTCAATATTAATGCCTATGGATTTAGAATGGGATGTCATACATACTCCTGTAGGTATCACAATACTTTTGTCCATTTAGTGTATGTCCATATACATGATGGATGTTTCCCACAAACCCATCCAGCTAAGAATACTGCAGCATGCACGATTTGTTCGGGTAAACGCCATTTGTGAACGTGTTTTATTGCACATTAAAAAACGTGGGGTTCTGCACAGGATTCGGGTTATCACATCTGCATAGACAAAAAACTTGACTAAGTGTTAAACAAAACTAAAATGGGAGACGTCCAATGTGTCACATTTAAAATCCACAATATTGTAAAAAGCAAAACAGTCTTTTCAAAACTTTGCAATACAGGAACTTTACTGCCCTCTACTGCAGTGGAGATGAAATAATTGCCATTATGGTCAATTATACTTCACACTCATGATGTGCATAAAAGACAAAGCTTGACCTGAAATTAGCAATTGTATTTATTGTTAACCTATTTCTGGAATTCTTTTTTAAACAGGTGAATTAAGGTCTGTAATTATAATAATAACATACAGTCGATGTGAATATACCTATGCTTAATGACACATTATGTCAGCATAGTCTGTGTAGGGTATTTATATTTCCTATGGCACTTAAGCTCAGACCCGGCGCCAGAACAAACCTGATGAACGGGTATGTTATTTTTATGGGCAGGCACGTTTAACCTACTTACCAATATTGATTAGTAACTTCCGCACAATGGATGGAGAGCTAATAATTTTAGCATGCATGGCTTCCTAAGGCTATATAATACAACATATAATACAAAATACACCGCTGTCAATAAAAATCTAAAGCTTTTACTAACTACAGTTGTTTTGGTAGCTTAGTGCTCAGTGCACATCACAACTTAAAGCATAACTCGGATCGCATTTGCAGATCAAGGCAAGAAAGCAACATTCCCTATGCTAAGTAGTTGAGTACACTATTGGGAAGCATCGAAAATGTATAGGCTCTATAATACCTCAACAATATTGTCTAGGCTGTATACCTGCCATCCTGTGTTTGCAGAAATTATAATTTATGATGTTTAGGCTACTGGTTATTTTCAAAACATTGTACACAGTACAAACCTTTTAGATTTGTACTGTGATTGTTTATTTGGCAAGGGTATATAACACCCTTGAGTTATCTCTACCAACGAACTATGACGGAGAAGCCTCCCAATGTAAAGGCTTCCTATTACAACTGGACCTGTATTTTAACACTCAGCGGGAACCAGTCTCCGACTGGGAGACAGTGGCAGCCCTGGTTTCCTGCCTGTCGGGAAAGGCACTCGAGTGGGCAACGGCCGTCTGGGGAGAACAGGGATCAACATAATTACGACAAGTTCGTCTATCATTTTAAGGCTGTGTTTGACCATCCACCAGAAGGAAAAGAGGCTGGGGAGCATATTTTTCACCTGTGTCAGGGGCATCAGAGCGCCAAGAATTATTGACCACTACCGGTGATAGTGTCCGATGTAAACAAGCCTGCCGGGACTCCCATCTCACATTCGACCAGCTGGTGTCTACCTCGATCCAGCTGGACAACTTACTGTTCGCAAGGAGGAAATCAGTCGCCTCTCTCGACTCTGTACCAGCGCCCATGCCCATGGAACTGGGAACAGCTGAGGGCAGTGGGCAGTGGCAACATCGCAAGGCGGGCACCACCCGCTTTCAATGTGGACATCCTGGGGCACATCGTGCCTACTCTACAGCGAGACAGGGGAACCATTTCCTTCTGTGTGATTGATTCTCTATCATTCCCATTGATACTGGGCCTACCTTGGCTGTCTATCCATAAACCATCTATTTACATAGGCGCTACCTCGGTGGGAAGTCCGGACAGTGCCTCTGCCGTGCGTATACCTCCCGAGTATAGAGACCTCACTCGTGTGTTTTCGAGAGTGCAGGCAAATAAATTGCCGGGGGATTAGGCGATTGACCTGCGTCAGGGTTGTACGCTACCCAGCGGTAGGGTGTATCCCTTGTCGTGGGCCGTAAAACGGAGGCTATGGCTACCTAATTTTCCGAATCCCTGCAACATGGATCCATTCGCCCCTCCACTTTTCCCGCCTCCTCAAGCTTCTTTTTTGTGAAGAAGAAAGACAGGGGTCTGTGTCCTTGTATAGACTATAAAGCCCTAAACAAGGTCACGGTTAGGTATAGTTACCCGTTGCCGTTGGTATCGTCGGTAATAGAATCTATGCATGGGGCGAGCTTTTTCACAAAATTTGATCTTAGGAGCGCTTACAATCATGTGCGCCGCCGGGAGGGAGACGAGTGGAAAACAGCATTTAGTACCACCTTGGCCCATTACGAATACCTTGTTATGCCCACCGATCACCTCCCTGTTGAAGGGTGGGCCGTGCCGGTTGCATTGGACGCCCAAGGCAGAACAGGCATTTGTCTCGCTGAAGGCATTGTTCTCCTCGGCCCCGGTACTGGCTCACCCTGATCCAGATTTACCGTTAGTTGTAGGTGGATGCCTCCGAAATGGGGGGAGGTTTGCACTCACAACGGTCGGGGACGAGACCGAAACTGTGCCCCAGTAGCTTCCTCTCCAAGAAGTCCAATTACAACGTGGGTGATCAGAGCTTTTGGCTGTGGTTTGAGCTCTGATGGCTTGGAGACACTGGATAGAGGGGGCTAAACACCCGTTCCTCATCCTGACTGACCACTGGAACCTGGAGTACATCCGGGCGGCCAGACGCTAGACAGGCTAGGTGGGCCCTTTTCCTAACCAGATTTAATTTCACCATATCCTACATACCCAGTAGTAAACACATCAAGGCGGACACGTTGTCACGCATATTTGATGCTGAGGAGACAACAATGGACACCTCTCTTGTGTTACCTGCATCGTGTATCGTGGCCCTGTTGGACTGGGAACTTGATTCCGAGATTGACCGGGCTCATTGTGCAGAGCCCTCCCCGCCTCAGTGCCCTGAGGGACTGCAGTACGTCCCTACTGAGGTGAGGGACCAGTTACTCTTCTGGGCTCACACGTCTGGCCATACAGAAGGTTGTTGCTTTCAGGCGCAATATTGGTAAACCGCCTTGAATAAGGATGTCCGTGTGTATGTCTCCTTCTGCACGCCCAGAGTAAGGTTCCTAGGCACCTACCTGCAGATAAACTACATCCGTTACCGGTTCCACAGCGACCATGATCCCATATAGCCATAGATTTTTTAATGGACCTGCCTCCCTCTCAAGGTTTCACCACAGTCCTGGTCATCGAAGGCCTGCCGTTCTCTTCCCCTGCCTGGCTTTCCAACGGCCCTGCAGACCGCGGAAGCCATTTTCACTCATGTTCAGATTTTCACAAATCCTGTCCAGAGTCCGAAAAGCATTCCTGGGGCAGTTGGAGGTTTCGGTCAGTCTGACCTACGGGCATCAACTCGAAGCTAACGGGCAGGTGGAAAGGATAAACCAGGAAGTGGGACGGTTCCACCGGTCGTATTGCCAGAACCGGCAGGGGGAGTGGTCGAGGTTTCTGCCATGGGCTGAGTATGCCCAGAACTCCCTTCGCCACTCCTCCACTAACCTCACTCAATGTACTAGTCATCCACTGCAGGGACATCGGACCAGTTGGTGTGCCACAGAGCCAGGACCGGCAGCAAATCTCGGATGACTGGTTTCGCGCTTCCCTACTGGACTGTCTACCTTGCGTGCGCTGTCCAGGGTCAGAAAATGGCTGCTGACCGCCGCTGTGGGAACACGTCGTATGTGGCTTTCTACAAGGAACCTGCCTCTCCGCCTGCCCTGCCGGAAGCTGGGTCCGCGGTTTGTAGCCATTTAAAGTCCTGAGGAGGGTTAATGAGGTGACGTATCACATCTGATTACTGTATTCACCCTGTTGTCCATGTATCCCTCCTCAGGCCAGTGGTTCTTGACCCCTCCACGAACTTGAGGTTCCCCCGCTGGACGTCGATGGGGATCCGGCGTACATTGTCCGGACCATCCTGAATTCCAGACGCCGGGCCTTCAGTACCTTGTGGAGTGGGAGGGGTACGTCCGGAGGAGCGGTGGTGGGTGCCTCGGTCAGAGGTCCTTGAACCCACCTTGCTGCGGGACTTTCACTGTCGTCGTCCGGGTTGTCCGGCGCCCCGGCCGTTGGAGCTGCATCAGGAGGGGGGTACTGTCACGTTCCCACCAGTGGACATACCTCTTCCTCTGTCATAGTGTGTCCTTGATTATGTGTGGTTGCTACGACAATACGCTGCTTTAATTTATTTGGTCATTAAATAAATGACCATATTCCTTATCCTGCGCATTGGTCTCCTTAATCATCAACCTTTCCACTTGCTGGCATCTGATCAGCAGTAGTTTTAAAATATACATTTGAATAATAAGTTGATGTAACATGAAGTCGTCAATGTTTTGTGATTTCTTCGTGACATTTTCTGCTTGGTGGTTAACGATGCAGTCAAAAATACAACCTTGTCTCAAATGTCGTCTCACTTACGATTTTGGTCATTTATAGTCTTCTCTGAAGTGTCTACTAGAAAGTTTTAGCAACCTAACTTGTCCCATGAATAACGACTAATCAGCTTGACATTACATGGTCTGTCGCGAATTTCGTGATTTGCATCTTGTACTAATCAATTCAAATCTGCACATCTGCCTGTGCTGCATAGTCATAATATACTGGGTATGCATGTGGTTTATATGAAAGTTAGCAACTTCAAAATGTGAAAATAACTACCAGCACATTACATAATTGACAGCTTCAGGTTATACTGTCACAATTTTTGTTAACTTTAATGCTTATAGTAAGTTGAAGATGGGCAAGTCCAAACTTTGATGGTCCTTGCTGACTGACACACAGGTGCATCTTGGGCTGAGGAAATTGGGTGATAACATCAGCCCCCCTTTGATTGGGGTAGCCCATCTTTAATTGACCATTACCATTTCCACACCCTTTCCAGGATGAAGAAAAATACTGTAAAACGTCCTGCACTGTCTAATAATTTGACAGCAAAGAGATATCTGGAAGACAATACTCGGGATCTGGAGAGGAGACCTCCCTCTTGCCTCCCTTTAATTTCAGCTGCCAACCTAGAGGCTTGTGTGTCTGTGACAAAAGGCATAACCAACAACCCAGGAGGCCTCCCACTGCTCTTCCTGCTTTTGTGTTTGATATCCTGATCCAAGGTCAAGCAGGAAGAAGTACAAGAAGGCTTCAGGCAGGAATATTCACTTAAAGTGAGGCCTGGTGCCTGGCTCTCTCATCCAGTCTGGGAGCCCCTCCTTCTATAGGCCAGGTATTCAGGCTCCTGTCGCTCTGTCTTTCTCTAGGCCAGAAACCTCAGGGGCTCCAAGCAGTTAATGGCCGGAGGGGAAGGACAGGAGCCACAGCGTCATAGGTAAGTTACATAACCATATCTATCACTTTAGCTTGGTTGTTTTTTTCCTATGTTCTCCGACAAGGTCTTCTGCATGTGAGCATCAAGGTCAAAGTTCAAATCTCTAATGCACTTGTTTTGACGGTTTGGAAGAAGCCATCTAGAACATCACCCCAAACAAACTATACTGTCACTCAGCAAAAAATATTTAGAGAATGCAAAGGCAGACACATGGACTCCTATGAAATTAACAATTGTAGTTCTATGTCTTGCATATTTTCTGTCATTGAAAATGTATGAGACATAATATTACACATTCAACCAGTTTTACACTGGTTCGGTATTCCATGATTCCATTATTTACCAATACATTTCGTTTAATACATTCATCGCTTGTGAGTATATGACAGCTTATCAATTATTAAAATATCACTCCTATAATTATATATATATAACTAATAATAGTTCCTTTTTAGATGATTTAGTACATTCATTGTGTGGATATGTGAAACACAAAAATTACCACCCCTCAAAGCCCAGCATTGGTCTAGGTTAAGAGACTACCAGGAAATTTTTCTAGCCACTGTTACTTGCTCTTTGGTGTTTTAGGATGGATATCTGCATGAGCATTTTGACAGATACTAATGTCTTGGGCTTCATGAAATATATTTTATTTTATATGTATCAAATGAACGTGAATGGCTCCATCTTTGTCTTCTGTTCTTTATTTACAGTTTCTTGTTATGAACTAACAAGATGACAATTTCTCCTACTTGTCAATATGTCCTACATGAGGACTATTCCACTCTTTCTGGAGGACTGCATTCATCACGTGTCAAGTCTGAATAAGTCTTAGATGAAAGTTTAAAGTATTATAATATTAGTGGCTGTTTTAGTATATTGGCCTAGGAATAACACTGGTCCTTAAATATTTAAGTTCACCCGAGGGATTCCATTGGTGTAGCAGTGCACATCCATTTCAGACAGAAAAACCAAAACAGAATTTTCACAAGCTTTTTAAAACGTTATTCGGTTTTCATCAACAACAATATCCTCCATGTGCCATACCTCTGTCACTTCAACCTTATTCTCTACTGCTATGCTGACAGTACCTAGATTTACCTCAGCTCCAAATCCCTCTTCCACCCACTCACTTCTGATCCACATTTAATCTTGCCTCTGTAATAAAAACCCAAATGCAACACAACTTTCTAAAACTAAACAGTGGTAAATAGTCCTCCCTCTTCCATCACAACCAAAAGCAACCCTTCATATCAAATGCAGCACACTACTTGCTCAGTTGAAGTT
>JACXGK010010538.1:7262-17778 GCA_016801125.1 Novumbra hubbsi | reverse complement strand
ACGGACTTGCTCCTGCATATCTTTCTGAAATGATCCAGCCATATATACCTACACGTAACTTAAGATCGCAAGATGCAGGCCTTCTGGTCGTACCTAGAATTTCCAAACACACAGCCGGAGGCAGGGCTTTCTCACATAGAGCTCCGCTACTGTGGAATAATCTGCCAATTACGGTTAGAAATGCAGACTCTGTGGCAATTTTTAAGTGTCTACTAAAGACGCATCTTTTCAGCATGGTTTTTGTCTAGTGTAGCCTGGCCCAGGGGTTGAAGGTGACCGGAATGGCTTGATACTGTCCACCCTTGCTGTCTTGCCAGGTGGGCTCTCATCTCCACTGGGATACCTGCTCTCCAATGCCACTTGAGGGCGGAGTCACTGGCTTGCTGCTGTCTGTCCTTTGTGCCCCTCGAGCAATTGAAATGAACTCTGCTGGCAATACTCGGCCCTCACATAGGGTGGTTGCGGTTAGTCGATGTCCCTTTGGCTGATGCCTGGCAATGTGGGTGGATTGATTTATTGCCTGTTGGGTCCTGTCCAAGGCCTCCCTTGGATAGGGCCACAGTGTCACTGGACCCCCCTGTTTCAGACAAAGGTTTTTATGCTGCTATATTATTGTGCCGGAGGAGCAGGGCTAGTTCTCCTTCATAACTCTATGTTCTCCTCCTTAACTCTAAGAAATGCACTCTTTAACAACTCTCCTTGTCTCCTGTTGCGGTTCAACTTAGAAGGATGTGAAGTCTCGGCCTACACCTGTGTAGCCTGCCCAGAAGACCTTGTCCCGAGCCCTCCTGGTTTTGCTGCAGAACAAGCAGATACCTGACAATTCCAGCTGCCACTCTGCTGACCCCCCCCCTCCCAACCTAGATGATCCTGACGATTCCGGCTGCCACCAGGCTAAACCCCTAATCAACCCACACTGGACTGTTCCTGTCCTGCCAATCTGATCATGCTTGTCATCGAGATCAGGCATTTTAGACTCTGGACACTGCTCATGTGAATTTATTAATTATTATCAGTATTCTTAAACATCACCCTGCACAGCCACAAGAGGTATGGCCATCCCTTTGAGCCTGGTTCCTCTCTAGGTTTCTTCCTACAATCCTGCCCCCATAGGGAGTTTTTCCTAGACACTGTGCTTCAATCCTGTTGTTGCGTGCTCACTGGGGTTTTAGGCTGGGTGTTTTTTGTAAAAGCACTTTGTGACAACTGCTGTTGTAAAAAGGGCTTTATAAATACATTTGATTGATTGATTCAGGTCCTATCTTCAGTACTTAGAATCGTAGTTGGATATTGTGTGTTAATTGATGGACAATGTATTATGAAATATGTAAGAATATACCTAGAAAATATTAAATGAGCACCTTCCAAATTTGGTGAACAACGTAAGTCTGATACGTTATGGCATACAGGTCCCCATGTTGTAGAGGTCATGACCAGAGTGTTTGTTCACAAACATCACAGCAGTACATTTTCTGTGTTGATATGCACACTTCTGTTATGAATAAATGTGTTCAGAACACCCCATTCTATAATGCTCTAAAAAGCTATAGGTTTCTCTTGATGGTAATAGTGTTGTTGCCATACTCCATATTCCATGTTTTGCTGATAAGGACAAACATTTAATTATGTAGTCTATACTGTTCGGATATGTTGACTTAGCCCAGGCTGGCCCATTCCAAAGTGCCACAATGTGTGTGTATGTATATGTGTGTGTGAAAGGGAGTGTCTAACCGGTGTATGCCAGTTAGACAGCTGGAGCAGGAGAAAAGAGAAAGAACTGCTATTGACTGAACAGCTGAGACTGCTATGAACTTCTCAGAACATTGGGGAACATATATCAGGAATCATCAACAGGAATATCAACAATATCTGCACTCTATTTGCCATAGTCAACAAGCTTACAAACCCCCTAAAGCAGATAGCTTCAAACCCTTGTCACCTGAGAAATGTAATGAATTAGCTTGTTTCACAGTAAAACAATGACAATCTACTGTCACTACGACCACCAAGAAATTACTTGGTTATTATGTTGCAATTTAATTAAAAACAGTTTGACACCTTAAAGCGCCCACATGTTGTCTCGAAACACTGCTGGTTTTTATTTTTTTAACTACATAACACTATAGAAATGGATCTGCAGCAAACAGTTTATGGCTCTCTTCATCAGGCTTTTTCCATACATCTTTAAAAACAACTGCCATATGAAGCCTCTATTTAAAAAGAGAATACTAGATGCATCTATATTGAACAAGCATAGAACTGTATTAAATCTCCCTTTTATAGCCAATATCAAGGTTATTACGTTCCCCAGGTTCTATGTTTGTATTAGGTTCCCCACTCTCTGAGTTGCTATGTGTTTGTATGTGTGGGTATTCTGTTCTGTACAGGTGTCGCCAATCAAGCTCATATCTCTCCCATTATTGTTGGATCCAGTTCTCATCATCAAATCACATTCATTCCTCAGGCGAAATGTCTATGCTAATGCCATTATTTTTAATAAAAAAGATTTGTTGATCTTCTATTCTACATTCTATACCTTGCTGTCAGTGCAGTTGATTATATGGGAGGTACATTTTAAACAGGAAATTTGTCTAAAAGTTATTCTTGGCAAAATATATATGTTCAAATCACTGAATGGTTTGTCCCTGAATACATTTTTTTAATGTTTGAAGATTGTAAACTGTGCAGGGCACCTAGATCCATTAACTTATGTCAGCTAGAAGTGCCCAGAGTTCTAACAAAGCATGGCAAAGCTGCATTTAGCAGTTATTCTGCATACATCTGGAATAAACTACCAAAAGAAAAAAAATTAAATCTCCAAAATATGAATTGTGCTAAATATAGACATTTGCTTGCTTGCTAGAGTGCTTTGTGAATGGACATGTGTGTATGTGCTTGCTGGTGCCTCCATGTTGGTTCATACACGTGCATGATGGGCTGTGGTCAGCTTCCAGCGTTAATATTACCTTATTGTGGGAATGCTGAACCAGTGTGTCCAGGAAGCTTCAGGCCCATATTGCCACACTGGTGAATCGGCACCCATGTGCTTTCAAACTATTTCAACCAGGCCGGAACCTGAACCACTTCAAATAGGTAGCCCAGTCGTTACACATTCCACACCAACTAGACAGCGCTTCGAACCATAGTGCCACACAGTGTTCCACCATGCCAGGAAGTCAATAGCAACATCATCAGAGCACAATCATGCAAACCACCTCCAGTTTCCTTGTCTCTGAGTTTTAGATTGACCCTAATACCACAACATATGCATTAAAATACATATACATGCACAGATTTATAATATTCAGGCTTCCCACAGCTCCTTGAACATTTATGAATTTGATAAAAATACTTTAAATGCCTTGATTTTTTTCTAAACTAGACATAGATAGACATGTCTTGAATTGAAACATTTTGTAAGAATAGAAATTGCCATCTGCCATCAATGTAACACAGCATAATTGAGAAGTGTTTACACATCAAGCCTTTAATTGTTGTCTGTGAACTTGCCTGCCTGTTGTCATAAAACAATTACTAGGGTCACAATCTATGCCACGTTGGGTCCTTGACTTTGAGGGTATTGGGCCTGAAAAGTCCTTAATGTCCTTGAATTTGATGTTTATGAAGGTGTGGGGACCTTGAAAAAATGCACTACCCTACAATGAAATTATAGATGATGTTTGCATTTTACATTGAGTCCCTATCAACATACATTCAACAAATTATCTGTTGATAAGCAACTGCTTGCTTTAAAAGTTAGGTTTAAAAACATATATAGGGTAAGTGTTTGGATAACGATGGAGTTTATGGTAGTTAGATGGTTAAACATTTACTGATAGTCAGTAGAAAATAAGCAGAGCATCTACACAAACTTCTGGGAGCCTCAAAAGAACTGTTTACCAAATTATTCATATGCATTAATATTCTGCTATTTGAAAACATAACACCGCTCTCTAAAGTTTCTTTTCATGAAATAACCAGATTGTAGTACATATATACCCTTACACGTAGCTTCAATACATATTTCAAATGAATGCAACAGAAAGGCTCTAGCTACTAATCATGAATAGTGCTGAATGTGGGTTGATATTTAAAGGTGAGACAGAAGTGCAACTCCGGCACCTTTGTCACTTTTGTGGTGGGTTGTCTTCTTTCATTGAGCTCTAGCGACTCCTTTTGGCAGATCGGGCACCTCTAATTTCAGTTGTTGTAGACCAGTGAATGTGCGCTCCTTGGCTTGTTTGTTCAATGGTGGACATATGTCCTGATCACCGGCTGCCAAACTACCAAAACAGGCCATGACCACAAATTGAACCTCCATTTTTTATCTCAGCCGTAAATGTGCACCAGAGGCAGAAGCTTAGACCGCTGGACCACCCTAAGCCCTGGCAAACAAAGAATCACACCAGTTTACACACGACAAACTTAGGCAAAGATAGACAGTGACGTTAGATTAATCTAGTTAAAGATTGGTAACAACATAACACAAAGTAACATTAACATGTCTGCTTGAATCATAGAAAAATGCAAAAATGTTTAACCAGCATACTCAAAAACACATGAAACTCAAAATATCCAACTCTTCACAAACGCTGTTAGTTTTCACACTTTGTCACTAAAACCTTCAACATGACTCGAAAAGAGCCCATCTCACATCTACTTTGCTTAAACTATCCTTCACTTCTGTGTGTATTGACACAAAGAAAGGTGGATCTCTATTCTTGGCGGCTGAGGGTGGGAGGGTGGTGGGAGAGGTTGTTGCTCAAACAGGAGGTTTCTCAGCAGTGGTGTAGCTTAGGTTTGCACATTTTCATTGAAATCCACAGAATCTTCATGCACATTCTCGTATAAATGTTTGGCTGATTTTTGCAGACAAAGATTAAACCAAAAAACAAAAGAATTATTCCTCATTAACATTGAGAATGAAGTTTATTGACCATGCATTCACATTGGCATGTGCATAAATGTGAATGTGCATTTGTGTGTCCTTGTTTCTCTGTCTTCAGGTATAAAATTCCCAAAACGTCCTGTTGAAGTTGAGTTAAAGACATAACATATGCTCACTCCATATTGCAGATGGGGCTGTACAGTAAGTACCTTTTGTATATCGTACACAGTTGGAACCGTTGTGTCAGAGGGCAGTCACATGTGTTGCAAAGTCGATGACGTGAGTGGCAAACTGTCAGGGAGGAAGCAATACCATTAGCGACAGCACATTGATGTAAAACCCTGTTTAGAAAAACATTGGGACGATGCGTAAAATTCCAATTTAAACTATTTGTGCAAAAATAATTTATTCCTATATTTAATTAAAAATACATTTTAAATTTTTCACTGTGATATTGTAGTTTTCACTAAGCACTGAACATTGGAAACGTTTGGACATAGGCTTTTTAAGTTTTATGTTTAAGTATAAAAGATTGTTAAAGTAAGAGTTTGGTTTGGGCCCTGGTTCAGTCAAGGGTTAGATGGGTTGGGGTTAGGCGTTTGGGAAAATATTTTTTAAATAATAACAATCAAGTAGTCCTAAAAATGTATACTAAAGTTTTTGTCTTTACAGGACTAGTACAATAACTTAAATGTCAGTTTAGGGTAGGAAATAGATTAATGGTTAGGTAAGGGTTGTGATTATGGGTGTTGGGTGTTTTGAGTTTTTATATTTACAGTTAAGATTAAGTGTTAAATTCAGGTTTAGGGTCTTGTGAAAATATATACTTTTTTATTAGTACTCAACTGCTAATCCTCAGTTGCTTAGTAAAACCAACATGTACCACTGGTGGTGCGAAGAGTATTTTGTTTGGCCTGTGCTTGTTCCCATAGTTACTGTTGTTATGCCATGACCAGAATTTTAACACCTAGCCGCAACGTCGTAACATCACAGTTGTACTGCGAACACATTGATTTAGTACACCAATGCCCAACCTAGGGGCCAAATAAAGTGTTTTTAAGCTTGACATACATTTTCAATAAATACATCTTTCAGTATTTGACCAGCTTGTTATATTTTACATTACATTGTAATAGATGTAGCTGTACTGTCTTTTCTATATATTTCTTTCCATATCTGGTATGTGTGCAGTCTTCCACTTGTGTTTCTATTTTTGCTGTGTTTACAGCCTTAGACCGCTTCTTCATAATAACCTGGTGTAGGCCTTGTTGATCAACATAGAACTGGCAAAATCTCCAGGGAGACTTCTGTACACACATCAAACCCACATTTTTTAAACAGCCCACCTCCCCCAACCCTGTGCAAATTCTATTCAATGCTAGTGTTTTTCAGAAAATTACCAATAATTCATTAAATACATTAAATTAAAGTGACCTACAGCAAAGTGAAGAATGAGAGAAAACATAAATATAATTGTGTCAAGAATGCTTTTATCCCACAAGACACAATGTTATGTTATAGTACATTTACAATAGTAACAATTAAACATTCTCCAATACAACATTATACATTATTATTGCTGTTCATCTGTGACCAAACCAACTTTAGCTATGCTAACAACGTTAACTTCTCTCATGAGGGGACTGACACCTGTAAAGTACACTGTGTTCAAAAGTTTGGGGTCACAGAAATGTTTTCCGTTTTACATGAAATACGTTTTAGTAGGAAATAAAGCATAATCTATATGAGATATAGTCATTGACAGGGTTAGAGATAATGATTTTTAATTGAAATAGTACTTTGCTTTTGTTAAAGGAAATCCTCCACTTGCAGCAATTACACCCTTGCAGACATTTTACATCCCCACAACAACAATAGGGTTGAGATCCAGTGACAGTGCTGGCAACTCTATTATAGAAGGAATACCACCTTCCTGCTTTTTTTCTTAATAGTTCTTGCATAGTTTGGAGCCTTGCTTTGGGTCATTGACCAATTGTAAGAGGTAATTGGCTCCAATCAAGCGCTGTCCACAGGGTATTGCAGGGCGTTGCAAAAATAGATTGATAGCCTTCCTTCTTCAAGATCGATTTTTTTACCACCACCAAAGCACCCCCAACCAATCACATTGCCTCCATCAGGCTTAACAGATGATGTCATGCACTTCTCCAGAATCTTTTCATTTGGTCTGCATCTCTGACAAAGGATCTTCTATATGATCGGAAAACCTCAAACTTAGATTTTTCTGTCCAGTTTTCCACTGACCACTGTCTGTGCTCATCTAAATATTTACTTTGTACTGGCAGGTCTGAAATGTGGCTTTTTCATTGCATCTCAGTCTAGAAAGCCTGCATCCCGGATCTGCCTGTTCACTGTAGACCTTGAGAATGGTGTTTTGTGGATAATATTAAATTAAGCTGCCAGTTGAGGACCTGGGAGGCATCCTTTTCTCAAACTAGACACTTATGTATTTGTCCTCTAGCTCAGTTGTGAACCATGCCTCCAAATGCTCTATTTCTTTGCAAACATATTTGTTTGTCCAGAATTCTATATCCAAAAAGGCATACTAAATTTAGTTTAAATGTTCCAATTGTGATCCAATCAAAGCCTTAATGAATACAGGACGACCAATCACCAATACATGTTTAGCTGTGCTAATTCTTGTGTTAGCTAGATGAATTGGGAAAGTATAAAAATACCATTGGAAAACGAACACTGAGTGACTTTATTGGTTTTTAAAGTAAGCTGAAGCATAGTAGTTTGCAATATTGTGATTTGTTAATTTTAAGCAAATGTTGATTGCTAAATTAGACAGCTAACCTACTAGCTTGCAAGCTAACCTTTTTGATACCTGTTCCAAAGACGTTAATTAGGTGACTATGCCCGACAATGAGTCTACACTTGTTTTTTATTTAAAGTTTTTATGTGATTGTAAATTTTAGATGCAGTTTGTATGTTGTTTAATAGGCTAATGTACAAAAGACGTCCATCAATGGCCCCTTTTGGTTGAAAGTGAAAATATTGTGACAGTCATTGTTTAGGCGACTCGTAAACAACCTAGATTAAATGTAGTTGCAGCCGATACACATGGACGCATTAACAAACAAAATGGTCTTTATGTTAACAATCACCATGACATTACTTCAGTATTTGAACTGAACATTCAGTCACAGAATATTGTGTATATACCTATGTATACAACCTAGTTTCCAAAAAAGTTGTCTGCAATCCAGACCTGTTGCCCATGGAAATAATTTGGCGTTTTATGAAATAAAAAAATACATCAAAGGAGTACCGAACTGTAGAGCATCTGAAATCCTATTTTAAGCAAGAATGAGTATACCTTTCACTTTCAAAACTACAGCAATTGGTCTCAGTTCACAAACACTTAGTGTTGGTAAAAGAACAGGTAAACCGTAGGGAAGATTCCAACTTTTTGAAACTCTTTGCTGGCATCAAATTCACAATGTATTTTTACCAAAAACATTTTTCAGTTTCAACATTTGATATGTGGTCTTTTTACCATTTGTAATTACAATTTAGGGATAAATGATTTGCACATCACTGCATTCTGTTTTATTAGCATTTTACACACCTACTCTGGAAACAGGGTTTTACAATAGTCACATAACTACAGGTGTCACTCAGCAATAAAGAGAAGTGCATCATCACAGTCTAACAAAACTGTGGTAGGAAGAATGCATTTATTTTCCCCTATGCATTCATTGCCTGTAGCACAGAGGCTTGTGTGGCCTATATTTAATTAGAAATGCTGGAGGAGACAGATTGGCTGTGGCCTCACTGTACGGATGTGTAGCTGAAGAAAGTAGTTAACCATTAGGCCTATACATTAGCTAAATATACAGCTCAAAACATTTAAGGGAACACGTAATCATCACAGCATAACAACAATTCAAATAATCTTCAGGGATGTCAATCTGTCCAGTCGGGAAGCATTGGCTAATGTGAATGAATATCAACAGTTTTGGAGCAAATTAATGGGACAACTATTACACTGGAGAGAAAACAGCAAGACAACCCCAAACAAATGGAATAGTTTGCTGGTGTTGGCCACAGACAATTGCAATCTCCTTATCCTTTCTGACTGATTATTTTCCAGTTTTGCATTTTCGAGTGTCCTTGTCACTACTGTTACCGTGAGGCGGTACTTGCTGCCCCTTCAGGTTAAACAGGCAGTCCAGCTCCTCCAAGATGGCACATCAATACATGCCTTGCAAAAAGGTTTGCTGTTTCTCCCAGTACCGACACAAGAGCATGGAGAAGACGCGAGGCAGAACAGGAGGACCCCTACAACAGAGCCCAACAAAATGACCTCCAGTGGGCTACTGGTGTGCAATTTTCTGACCAAACTATTTGAAATAGCCCATACAGTTTTGAACTAGGTTGGTAAGAAAGAGGAAAACTATTTATGCATAATAAACAGTTGAAAATAACTTGTAAGGAGATTAAAGTTCACATCCACCTAGGTAACAGTGAAGAGTCTGTGTTGGAAATCCAATTACATAAAAAATTTATACAGAAATGTGTGGGGACAAGATATTTGCATAGGAAAATGTGTGCCCCTCCCCCCTGTTGTAGGTTTTCTTCTATCTAGTTTCTAAGTGTTTACACAAGTAGGCAAATTGCTGCTCCTTCTCCAAAAAGAGAAGGGGCATCGTACTTTACCCTTTCCTGGCTACATGTCTACAGAACAAAGAACAGATACACTGAAAGTTACAACATCAATCATGTGTGTCAGATTAAGATAAAGACCAGATCTTCTCTCTCAGGTTAATGACATCATCAACAATAACATAGTCTCTAATTGTTTTCCAGAGCAGTATTTTGTTAATTTTGACCCAGTCTGTGATTTACAGACATGGCCACATTTGGTAGCCCTCCACAAAAAACAAAGAATACACAATTTTCTCAGAAATAACTTGAAACTGTATTTAATAAAAATCGATTTTCTGTTCAACATAATATTGTAAATAATATAACAAATTAAAATGACATGGACAAACATGGTTGATCCCTTAATAATTTAGTTGCACAACCTTTAGAGGCAATCATTGCAAGTGCAAATTTTCTTTAGCTCTAAATGAGACTTCTGCTCCAGTTAACAGATAGTTTGACCCACTCCTCCTGAGCAAATTGCTCCATCTGTTTCAAGTTTGTTGGATGATTTCTCCAACTGCAAGTTTCAGCTCTTTCCATAAATGTTCAATAAGATTCAGGACTCATAGAAGGCCAAACGTTCTTTTATTCGAAAGCTTCAGAACATAGAGCTGATGTGACTGTGACAGAATGCTCCAGTATTTCTTTCCAAAATACATTCTCCCAGAAGGATTGTGGCTTGTCAATATCCATTTGAGCAAATTCCAGTGTCTTTTTTATGTTTCTCTTACAAAAGAATCAGAATTAGAATCAGATTCTGTCACAACTCAGGGAGTGGACCCAAGTGCAGACGATGACGGGTGGATATGACAGGGGTCCCGAAGGCTGAACAGCAGGCTGGGGTAATCGTAGTCGGGCAGGCAGAGGTTCGGTACACGGGCAGACTCGGTTGTAGTACAGACGGACGGTAGACGGGAGCAATGGTCGAGATGGCAGGCAGAGGTTCGGTACACG
>JACXGK010010537.1:0-17797 GCA_016801125.1 Novumbra hubbsi | reverse complement strand
TAGCATTAACTTTAACATTGGTCCTTTCTAAAAACATGTATGGGAAAATGTATAACAAAGTCAAGACATTGTCTTAACAAAGAAATGTATGGCAATCGCAAAATAAGATATCTGACTAACGGCAGATTTGAAATACTAAGTATTTTGTTTGGACTAGGAAAAAACTTCAACCCTCAGAAGAGTGAAGGATCCGGAGCCAAATGCATATGGCTGGAGAGTTGAGGCGAGGGAGAGCGGTTTCAACCCAGTGGTTGCAGTTAAGAACATATTGCACGTTTATTGCAAAATTGTGTGGTATTTATTAAATCTATGAATGTGGCAGTTTAATTCAGTAATTTTCCCTGTAATTACGTCTAGTAGGCTGCACTGATATTATAAAAGCTCTCCCCAGCGACTACCACGACAACATCTCAGCAAGATCCATGGACAACACAAGCTTGATGGCTATTGTCAAATGACTTGGTTAAACATCACATTTATTTGGAGACAGAATTGAAGAGATTACTGCCCTGTGGGACGAACCGGTGTGAGCAAATACGCAAGCCTTTAAGACCTTGTGGTGTGTCTGAGAGTGTTCAGGAAAAACCGAGACTAGAGGGAGGGACGCTTCTTAGAATCCAATCAGAACAGCAAACTCACCGCCGTCCATGCATTTACAGTCAGCAGAACCCTCAAACGAGTGATGAGCAATAGCAGAACTGTTCTTTAATCGGAAGACATGACATGAAAGGCATAACAATGAACAATGATGGACAAGAAACACTGAGACAGGAGGACCTTAAATAGGGACTTAACAAGGGGTGAAATGAGGAATTGGTAACAAGACCAAACTAGACAGGTGGAACAAATAAACTAAAGGGGAACGGTACAATACATAGAAACAGAGAATCAAGAACATAAACACACAGAACATAGAAATGTAACACCCATCACACACGGGCTGTTACAGAGACATTAAAGTGCCTGGTTAGCAGTAACATCCTCAGATAACAGTAACATTCCCACCCACAAAGTGGTAGACCACGCAAATTCACAGAGCTGGGTCATCAAGTGCTGAAGTGCGTTGCACATAAAAATCATTAAACATCTGTTACATCACTCACCACAGAGTCACAATCTGCCTCTGGAAGCAAAATCAGCAAGTTTCTATGCATCGAGAGCTTCCATGGCCAAGCAGCTGTTCCCAAGCCTTACGTCACCATGCGCAATGCCAAGGGTCGGCTGGAGAAGTGTAACCCACGCCGCTTATGGACCCTGGAGGAGAACACGTTCTCTGAAGTGATGTGACTCATGCTTCACTATCTAGCAGTCTGATGGATGAATCTGGATGTGGCAGGTGCCAGGAAAACGCTACCTACTTGAATGCATAGTGCCTACCATAAAGATTGGTAGAGTAGGGATACTGGTATGGGGCTGTGTTTCAGGGTTTGGGCTAGGCCCCTTAGTTCTAGTGAAGGATCAACTTAACGCAACAGGATATAAATACAGTTTAGAAAATTGGATGCTTCCAACATTGTGGCAACAGTTTGAGGAAGGCCCTTTCCTATTCCAGCATGACTTTGCCCCTTCCTAGAAGAGTGGCAGTTCTAGCTGCAAAAGGGGGGCCAACTCTATATTCATTCCCAGTTTTGGAATGTTTTTTCTTGGTCACAGACATGACAAAAGAGCAACCCAACACACCCCGCTCAACACCACAAACCACACTCCCCACGGTGCAGTTGCTGCTGCACTGCTCTCGCTGCCTCCTGTGGAAAGTGTCTCCTGTAAGGAACATCTGTGGACTGACTCTGCCCATTGAGCCCCATGCGATAAGACTGGCCAGTGCCTCTATGGGGCAAGTGCCCACAGGCAGGTCTGGGATACCCACTACCTACAATGCTAGTGGCCCATATGTGATTTGAGGGTTCCCCTCATTTTTTTAGCACTGTACATACCATTATACTACATGCTACTATAATTTTAGTCTGTCAACATCTATAATAGCCTCATTAATTCTGTACCATGAAAGTGTATAAATGAAATGGAAATATCCTGTTTACTAGTGGATTCCCAAATGTGTGGTTCATTTGTTTGTGAATAGGCCCTCTCCCATGTCAGGGATTTGTTTATGAGCCTTCTAGTTTAAATAGGAAATTGCAAGCTGTTACTTTCACTTACCTCATCTTAGATCTGCACCCATGGTGATAGTTTCAGGGAAGTGTTCTGTGGCTGCTAACACCCGCCAACTGTCAGGATAGGCAAATACCCAGAGCCCCTTGCGCCTCATTGTTGCCAAGCCTCCCTCGACCACCCTTGAAAATGGGCAATGAGAGACTGAAAGCAGCACTAAAAACTCAATGTGGAATCTTATAAACATCCTGTGTTGCTAGTAAACTGATCTCATTTGGATTGTAAAACATTCTCCTCGGATGTAATGACTGTAATACTTGACGGTCTGAGCATCTCAAGTTTGTAGACACAGAGACACTTGTTGAGGTCCCGTGTGACTAGAATGGGATTCAACGTCCCATTCCTTTCTAGGAACCAAGAAGGAGCGCCTGTATCCTAGGCTTCCGAATGGCGCGAAACGCGAGCTGCCTGAAATCTCCCCCTGAGGATAAGCCCTGAGGACTCTAAGACAGATGAAGTTGTTATTCCAGACAGTGTCTCAACTTTGTGACCCCCAGTCACGATACTCCATTGCCAGGGCAACACAGCACACAGGTGCCTTTGGTCTCAGAACGAAGACGATCTGACAAAATGAAATGGCGGAGCCCCTCCTTCTAGGTTGGTGAAACATGGTTCCGGTGTTAAGTTGTTTGTGACCTAACTTTTCATATCCGCTACTCTAAACTATGAAGCGCCCGACTGTGCTAAAGGGACCTTCTTTTTTTCTCTGCTCACATTTGCATAATAAACTCAACACTTTTGAGTAAATAAGAACAGAGACACACGCTTTACTTCAATATCCTTCACTAAAAGACAGGTTTTTTTGCATGACCAGTCATATTTTCAAAATCAATGCCAAAATATCACAATTTCTGCCAGGGTATGCAAACCTTTGAGCCCCACTGTAAATAAGGACAAAAGAGTAAACACACGTTAAGTAAAATGAAAAAATACAGCCACAGCAATTGCAAACTACTCCCTTGAATTTGAAACAGTTCTACAAATATACAAAAGGCTTTTCTGCAATTGTTCAATTAGTTATCAGTTATGTTTCATGCATGCTTATTCTTTGTGGAACACAGAGAACTATAGGTTTAAATGACATTTGTACAAAAATGATGTCCTTAGACAGTACGTTTGAAAATTGTTTATAGTCAGCAATAACTTTAAGTGGAACGCAAAACTACTTTAAATAAAGTAAAATTCATCAATATTTTTTGACCAGGGATTCTGTAAAAATCCCTTCAATCGCTCTGCACCTCGGGTCCAGCGCCTTGGGTCCGGCGTCTCGATTCCGGTGCACCGTGACTTAAGGTCTGCCTCCACCACTCATCCTCCACCTTCCCACCAGGCTGGGAAACACACCCCATCACCCAATCCCTTAAACGCCCCCCTCACAGTAGATCCAGATCACCTGAGTACTAATCAGCTAACACCACTCACCTGTGTCTCCCTCTTCTCCTGACAGCCTCTATCCAAGTCATTCACACCCTGTCCTGGTGAGGTTTTGTTTGTGTGGTTGGCAATTCTACTAAGCCTGTTTGTCAAGTAGTTCCCCCATGTCTTAGATCAGTGTGAAAGTCCCTCTCTGTCTCCTTACTGTTGCCCGTCTGCCTGACCACCTCTCCGGATTACCTTTTGTATTTCTGCCTCTTGTCTACCGTGATACCCAGTAACCCACCTTCTGCCTGCCCTTTAACTTCTTACTCGCCTGTCATCATTGTACCTGTTAAATAAACTTCCTGCGCTCTGCGCTTGGATCCAGCCATTCCTTTCGGTGTGCATTCATTACACATACATTATTTAAAAAGGCTGCTGTAATTGACACAACAAAAACAATGCACTGTTAAAAATTTGAACTTCCTCAGTGACAACTGTGTGGCGTTTGTAGTTGGTGACATCAACTAGGAGCTTGATATGGTATTATATGTCCTGGGACTTCTTATGATCTTCTTGTAGAACTCCTTACCTTCTTTTCTTTTGAAGCTTCAAAGAGCTTCATGTTCACAAAAGTCTTAGTGTTTCAAAAATATAATTAATTTCATTGTAGCTCAAACAATTCCTAGTCTACAGTTGTTTCTGTAAGAAAAAGAAACACCCAGGCCAGGACCATTGGGATCTATCCTTGTCTCCAAAACATTGTTCTAGCCCTCGGTTATCACACTGACTAAAGGTTCACATGTAAAGCTGTGGAGCAGGTATGTCTTCCAGTAGCGTAAACACCCAATGTGTGAAAGGTGTTTAATGGAATTTCAATTAGATCATACAATGTTGCCATGGCATCTACAAAAGTAGTGAAACAACTAGCTCAAAAGTTAATGTTTATCATACATAAATAATGAATACCACACAAAAAACATAATGTAGAGCAATTACATATTTTAGCTGGCACTGTTAACCAGAGCAACTGGAGTGAGTGCATACAATTCTGTATTGCCCCCACCACCCCAGGATTATAACCACAAACCTGGCATTTCAGGTGTCATGCTATACTACAAGCAGCCCATTGCAGTGCATTACTTACCAAAATGATGTACCATTTATGGGCACCTCATGTATATATGTTTGACACCTCCCTTATAATTAACATTGAAGAGGTTAAACGTTTTCACTAAACAAGGCAGTTTCGTAACACTTCATGTTGTATCTAAGTAGGGCATTAGTGCATAAATAAACCGATCCACATGTCTAATATTCTTTGTGACGAAGATACTTATCGTTTTCAAGTGAAACTTGAAGTTCAAGTCCTACTTCATTGTCATGTGTATTCAAATTCTAGAAAGTACTTGTGCTCTCGCTCTCTCTGCATTTACATATAGGACACACATCCACTAGAATACGGCATGTAGGGATATTGCATTCCATATATAATAAATACAATACAACAATAACAATTTAATAAATACAAAGAATCAGCAAATAGATAGATATGAGAGATAAAACTATTATTACGACGGTTGCTGTGTGATTTGATGCTTGTTTTTAGATATAGAGAGAACAAGGTGTGAACAGGTTGGCTGGTGTCTTTAGTGATGTTTTGGGCTTTACAGCGAGTGGTTGTAAATGGATGTGATAGTTCTGTGCCAAGGATTTTGGCTGCTGTCGTTACAGTCCTCTGTGATAGTCTGTGGTCCTGAGCAGTCAGGTTGGTAAACCACTCTGTGATACAGCCTGTCAATATATTATCTATGGTACATCGTAAAAAATTCAGAAGAACTTAGGTGCTCATACTAAAACTTTTGAAAAGCCTCAGAAAGTACGGTCTACAGTGCTGAACATTCCTGAGAATGCAGTTTGAGATGACTGACCATGTGAGTTTATTTCAGATGCGTATAACCAGTTACTCATTCCAAATGATGACCCACAGATAGAAATAAGAAATTATTCCATGTTTTTTTCAGAAAATTGATTAATACATATCTGGCAATGAAATCTGTGATAAAAATGTAATCACAAAAAACGAATTCTGGAGTATGGAAAAATAAATTTAGTTTGAACTTGTCCCTTTTAGATTGGACACTACTCTGCCTGCTCAACCCAGATCCTAAATAACTTATTTTTTTTCCCCCGAAAATTTCACCTGGGAAAGTCAAACGCCACTAAGATGACACAACAGCAGCGTTTGATGGGTCATTTCTGTCTAGTAGTCCTGAGGACCTAAAACAACAGAGTTTGTTTTAACAATTAGATGTTTCCTCTTGCTCAACCATGATATTTCGAAATTTTCAATGTTATGAAAACAGTAGGTAGAACACAAATCAATTTGAAATAAAAAGCTGCATTCATCAATATTATTGACAAATGGTGATAAATAAACTAAACCAGTTCCTGAAAGTACCGAAAGGCTTTGCACAGCAGAATATTAATATTCAGTCCTTGACAACTGGGTGGTGGAACTAAGTTTTTGATATGGTATTATAAACGTAATGTCATGGGATGTTCTATGATCTCCTTTCAGAGGAAATTCCACTGTTGTGTTTCTTGTGAGCCTCAAAGAGCATCATGTTCAAATGCGTCTCAGTGTCATAAATAACTTTCAATTTGTTGTTTCTTAAAGCATTGATAGTCTACCGTTGTTTTTGGTAAAAGGAAAAGGGGCCGGGTTCCTGTGGGATCACCCTTGGCTTATAACAAGAACCCGAGCCTTCATTTATTACAAAGACTAATGGTTAATATCTACAAATGTGAAAGAACCTTGCAAATCTGTGACACAAACCCAATGTTTGAAATGAAACGGCGGAGTAAACCTACCCCAGAGTCAATGCTTTTTGAGGAGATGGCCATGAATAGTAATTAGTCATACCCGCATGGTTCAGAAAGGTGTGGTAGTTCCCATTCTGTATAATATAATAGAAATGGATGAACTAATCACTTTCTAGCTTATGTACATACAGAAATATTTTACTCTTCAAAGGGAATAGAGCCGGACATGTTTGGAATTCTTTTTCAACTATGGCAACAATCAGACATGAATGGATTTACTATTAGACAAGGGCCAACAATAATGAGATGAGACCGATTATCCACACACATCAAATTACAGTTTTTTGCAATTGCTAAGACACTTCTAATGAAAATGGGGTGAAATGAATCAACATTTAAACCTAATGAGTGCAGCAATGTTCTTCAGAAAAGTGCATTGCCCATTGCTTCCAAAACACAACGTCAATGCTAAGCAGATTGTTGCAAAAGAGTAAATTAAAATCGAAAAGAGAATATTTTTTGTGAGGTTTAATGTCCTGTTACATTCATTTATTGCCATTCTTTATTTCATGTCACTCAGGCTTGTCACTCAAGCAAAATATACACTGCATCTTTAAAGTATTCACAGCACTTCACCTTTTGCTAATTTTGTTATGTTACAGGCTTATTTCAAAATTCAAGATTCAACTCTATATAATGCTATATTGTAATTATTTTGCACTACGACATATTTATTGCCTTACATCCCTTATTCTACCTCATTTGCACATGCTGTATACTGACTCATCTACGTTATTATTGATTGTATGTTGTTATTCAATGTGTAACTCTGTGTTGTTGTATGTTTCGAACTGCTTTGCTTTATCTTGGCCAGGTCGCAGTTGTAAATAAGAACTTGTTCTTAACTAGCCTACCTCGTTAAATAAAGGTAAAATAAAATTAATTTAATAAAAAAAAAAAAAAACTCAAAATTCTACACACAATACCCGATAATGATGAAGTAAAAAAAGTTTGTTTAATATTTTTATTAAATATTGTTCTATACTTACAACACAATACTGTTGAAGCACATTTGGCAGATTTCAAAATCAACCAAGCACTATCTTGACCTTTTGACCTCACAGGATATCATCCTTTATAGTAGAATGATGTCATTTTTCTTGTGGATTCTCTAAACCCTTAACTAGAAGAAGGATGAATAGATAATATTGTATGAGAAGACTCTTGGAGTATATTGGTGAAAATGTGTGAAGAGAATATAAAAACATATGTCGACATAGTATAGCATAGTATACATATGTCGACATAGTATAGCATAGTATACATATGTTGACATAGTATAGCATAGTATACATATGTTGACGTAGTATTGCATAGTATACATATGTTGACATAGTATAGCATAGTATACATATGTTGATGTAGTATAGCATAGTATACATATGTTGACGTAGTATAGCATAGTATACATATGTTGACGTAGTATAGCATAAGATACATATGTTGACGTAGTATAGCATAGTATACATATGTTGACATAGTATAGCATAGTATACATATGTTGACGTAGTATAGCATAGTATACATATGTTGACATAGTATAGCATAGTATACATATGTTGACATAGTATAGCATAGTATACATATGTTGACATAGTATAGCATAGTATACATATGTTGCAGCACACCCACAAATAATACACTTTCTCCCTCAGTATTCTTCTTTTTTCAGACGGATTAAAAATCGTTCTCCTTGTGGAGATGGAAGTTTGAGGATTATTGTCCACATGATTGGATATCCATTCGTGATGCAATAAATGCCGGTTGTCTGGTCATCACTGCAGAGGACTGCCAAGCTCGGATGCGCAGTGCAAAGACTTTTTGTCCTTTAAGGCAAAATATTGCGTGTGATGCTGCTAAAAACACGTGGCCTGATCGACAAGCATGAATGAACTGAATGTGATTTACGCAGTACAGGACTTGTTTTTGTTTGGCTGTGAGTTGTGAGATTGGTAGATTTTATTTTCATTGTGTTCTTTGTATTTACGTTTCCGGTTGCCATGGTCCCTTCATGGCACCCTAGGCCGATTTATCTGCTCTTTAATAGCTTCCTTTTGTTTTATGTATCTTATGTGCATTTTTCTTCAATTACTTGTTGCTAATTAAAATGCTGATCCGTTTTCTACAGACACTGTTTGTTGGTGCCCTTTCAGCTCATTGAAATAAATGCTTAATTCTTCCTGAAACGTAAGTCATAGAATCAAGCAAGGGAGATGTGAAAAAACATTAATTTAAACTCTACAACTATATTCTAAAATGGCCTGTGAACCTTTGTTGGTACCATTTAGAAAAGATAATAATTCAATTATGGTGATTTTTGTAATTATTTGGTTTATTTAATTAGTATAACTCCAATGTGTCCAATATTTTAATCAATCATTTAGCCTGTTTAAATTGTTTGGTATCATTGTGTGAACCACACTGAACATGGACCAGAGAAAGCAAAAGAGAGAGTTGTCCTAGAAGATCAGAATGAAAATAATAGACAAGCATGGTAAAAGTAAAGAATACAAGACTATTTCCAAGCAGCTTGATGTACCTGTGACAACAGTTGCTAATATTATTAAGAAGTTGAAAGTCCATAGAACTGTAGCCCACCTCCGTGGGTCCCAAGAAGATAATCAACCCCAGATTGAACAGAAAAGATGGTGTGAATGGTAGAGAAAAGAACCAAGGATTACTGACAAAAAGATACAAGCTGAACTCCAAGGTGAAGGTAAGACACTTTCAGATCGCACCATCCATCACTTTTTGAGCGGAAGTGGGCTCCATGGAAAAAGGCCTAGAAGGACTCCACTTTTGAAAGAAAAACAAACTTGCCAGACTGGAACTTGCTCAAATCTATATTAACAAGCCACAATCCTTCCGGGAGAATGTTTGTTGGACAGATGAGTCCAAACTGAAGCTTTTTTCAAGTCACGTCAGTTCTCAGACAATAAAATTAAGCTTTCAAAGAAATGCACACCACGCCTACAGTGAAACAAGGAAGAGGTTTTGTTTTGGAGCTGCTTTGCTGCGTCTGGCTCAGAGTACCTAGAATCAGCGCAGGGAACCGATTCTGGAGCAAAAACGTCCAGCTCAGTGTCAGAAGGTTTGGCCTCATGTGCAGTTCATGGGTCCTCTGACAGGATAATGACCAAAAACGCACAGTTAAAGCACCCAGGAATGGATAAAAAAAAAACAAAGCATTGAACTATTCTCAATTAGCTTTCTATGGGTCCTGATCTGAATCCTCTCAAACATCTGTGGAAAGAGCTGAAACTTGCAGTCTGGAGAAGGCAACCATCAGACTTAAAACAGCTGGGGCAAACTACCTGGTAACAGGTGCAGAAGTCTCATTGAGAGCTACAGAAAACTTTGATTGCAGTGATTATCTCTTAAGGTTGTGGTGCAACAAAAACAAATAGGTTGTGTCATTTTTTTACATGACATTTTCATTTGCTTATTTACAATATTATGTTGAATAGAAAATCTAAAGCAAATTCTGATCTCTATTAAATATAGAATAAACAATTGTGGATGCCAATTTCTATTTTCAGTTTTAAGTGATTTCAGAGAAATGTGATTTCTTATGTGTTTTGTGGATGGGGTAGCAACAAATTTGACCATGTCTTTATGTCAAATTGTCAGTGTTTCTTTGTTTCATACTAACTTTTGGAATTACGTATCTCCATGATTCTCCTTTGGCCCTTGAAAATCTTATATTTTTTGATGCACAGACCTGATTGACTGAAGGATAGTCTAGAGCTGACATGCTTATTCAGGCGAACAGTCATTGGTCTATTATAATAATTTTAGTCATGTGACATCATAAACAAAAATGTAAGCCCACCCAAATAGGCTGAAATTCCAGGCATTTTGCAAACAGCTCTGGCACAAGAAATGCAATGACCATATTTTTTTTTTGTACTTCACTGTTATTTCAACCTTATATTGTGTGAATATCTTTTTTATTATGATATTTCACTGCACTGTTAAGGTGTAAATATATTTTTATTATGCACATTGTCACTGCACTGTTAAGGTGAAAAAAGGCTTTATATTTGAAAAACCCTTGTTAGCTTGAGCAGATAAGCATAAGCTCTTTAACTGCTTTCCATCAAGCCTAGAAGAGCTGGACTTTTAGTTTTAGACTTCCCCCATATCAGCTTGAAATAATTGAATGACCTCCATCGTTGTGTCAAAGCCCCGACTGATAGACAAGGTGTGAATTTGACAGTACAAAGGGAGCGTGTTGCCACTGTCTGAAAGGGAGGGGAATATGTAATAGACCGGGATAGTTTTCCTTCCTAACATATCCCATTAAAAACTCAATCATAGAGTCGTAACCCCGGTAAGAGTCATGAGGGAGGATGCAATATTTTACTGCTAACACACAATCTGACTTACAACACCTGCATTAGTCTATGGTCGTGACATTTGGCTGGACGTGACTCGTCGTGCTCTGGGCAGGGCATGATTGTCCATGGACAGAGTGGTTGGACATCTGTCCAGCACAGCAATGAGCTAGTTGAAAAGTTCCATAATGCAATTGGAGGTTTTAAACAATGATGTTTTATCGTTGAATAGTTCCAGATTTTAAAATGGATGTGGGGCTGAAGAGGAACTGGCCTGTCTTTCCAATTATTTGATCCGAATGAACTGTAAATCAATTATTGTCACGGTTGCTGGGAAGGAGGAGACAATCGCAGAGGTTTCTCCAACGGGTCTTTTAGTAAATGAACTTTGCACACAAAAACTAGAAACAGGAGACGCAAACGTGAACAGTGGCTTTTGCAAAACAATACACCAACAATGACCAAACAAGGAACACTGGGCCAGGAGGAACTTTAATAGGGACCAAACAAGGGGTTAACAAGACACAGGTGAAGAAAACGAACTAAAGGCGTCAACATGGCGGACGCTTCGCCTCAGGACGGAAGGCAGGAACAGGTACCGGTGGATCAGGGACCAGGGGAGGGCCAGGAGTCAGGGGGACTGGCGGAGAATCATGGGCGAGGAGAACTGATGGGAGTAAAAAAAACGTTGTTTCAAGTCGTGTGTTTTCTAATTGTTGGAAGTGCCACTTTTGACTGTAGCTCAGAAAACCAAAGTATCAAAGTGGGATGTGTTTTCTAATGGTCAAAAGTGACCCATTTGATTGTAGTTCAGAAATCCATGATGTGGAAGCACTCAAAGTTGGTCATCAGTTGCCAGTATGCATTGTTACAGAAACCTTTCATGATCATGTGTATATTTTACATAATTATCAACATACTTTAGCATAAAACATTGGGAAAAGTTGGTAATCTTTCGAAATTCAGTGAGCAATCAAGAGATTGTGATAAGACTTACAATCCTGCTATAAAACAATCCTGCTATGAACAGCATATTTTTATTTGCGTTTTTCATGCAGTTTTAAAGGGATGGGTTAATTGGGGGATTAATCCTGCATCTTTTTGTACCGTTATCAGCAGTGTTCCTGGTCTTTTTATAGTGCCAGTTCATAGTGCTATCAACAGCACTGCTCTAGGCTTAGGCATTTCTTTACGTCTCGGCCTGTGTCATTTGAGTGAAGAAATGAGCCGGTAAACATGTAAGTGGCAGGGGAACAAAAGAAGCATACTTTACCTAAATTACAAGAAACTAGAAGAAAGCCTTTACTCTCATCGATACAAAACATCTGACCATAAAACCAAGCTACAGCCAAATTTGACTCTATATCTGTTCATACTAACCTGTTTACATATGTTATTAAACATATTCAGGAAACATCCTTTGCTACAGTTGTGGCTTCCTTCCTGCAGATCTGCTTTATCCCTGTCAACAATATTGTAGAAGGGCCAAGCTTCAAAGAGATTGAAAGATTTGCAAAGGAGAGTTTATCAGCTACCATCAACAGAATCCCCCTCTGTAAGACAGTTGTTTTTATACAGAAGAAGGGAATGGGACGATAGAGAAGACTGAAATATACAAGCAAAGTTGAAATCAGGATGACACTAAAAATAACCAGGATTACATAACGTTTAACGTTACATAACATTTTGACATAACGTCAAAATGACACACTTGATTATTTTTAATCCAGCACGTATATGTATATGGTATGTACAGTTTGTTTGTGGTGGGTATTCATTTTCCCCAAAAAACATGTCATTGATTGAGCTCAGGATATTTTAATAGACTCTGCACTCTTTCCTTCTACTTGATATTGAAGGGATAATTCAGCCCAGATAAAATGTAGGTAAAAGTCCACTTACCCTTAGTTGTTCCTGAACGCACATAGTCATTTTTCAAAAATGATTTAGCTCGGTCCGAGTCTGTAATTAGCATTTTTACATCGTTCAAAATCATGAATGGAAACAGTGCGCCATGCTTTACAAAAGCTGCGTTGCCAGTGGGATGTCTACTCCAGAATGACTCTACGCGCCTTTAGGAACGACTCATGATGAATGGAATTTTAACCAAATACAAATCGGGGACACTCTGTCTTTTTCCCCTTCCGCCCGTTCTCTTCCTGTGTGTTTGTGCGTGCCGTTGGCAATGCAGTATCAGCAAGGTCGGTTGGCTGATGATGTTGTCACAGATGTGTCCTGTTGCGGCACAAAAATTGGCTTCAAAGAGGCTCTTTTCGTCAGTCTACCAAGCTGCTTGTTTGACTGCTAGGGCATTGCTGACGAGGTAGTGAAAGACCAGCCTCTCGTCTCATTGAACGACCTTTGCTATCACTGCAAGTTTGCGATGTTGATGCACTTTATGGCACAAAATTATAGGAGGACACCCCTACTAAGTTTTGGTGTTTCAGCCACACCCACTGCTCACAGGTGCACATAGCTACGACATCTCCATACATAAACACTGGCAGTACAATGGGTTGTACTAAAGTGCTCTGTGATTTTAAATGCGGCACTATAGGATGCCACCTTTGCCACAAGTCCATTTGTGAAATGTCTGCCCTATTAGATCTGCCCCCTGGGCAACTGTAAGTGCTGATTGTGAATCAGAAGTGTCTAAGAGCAACAACAGCCCAGCCGCGAAATGGTGGACCATAAGGGAAACTTACAGCGGGACTAGTGGGTAGAAATGGCCCATCTGTTGTATCACTTACCACAGGGGCAACTCCATATTAATGCCCATGGATTGGGAATGGGATGTCCTACACGCTTCTATAGGTGTGATGGCTGGGTGTCCACACACTTTTGGCCATACATTGTATTTGCGAGATTAAAGCAATATAATTGGCTGACTATAGGCACCTTCAGAATTCAGGCCAGTATAATACAAAACCAGGAGGAATTGCTGTGCATCAGCGGTTAAGATTAGCTTTGCTGTTTGGAAAACAAAGTGTTATTCCTGTACTTGAGTGGAAAGTCATACCACTTCAACAAACAATATATAACAATATATCAGGTATTGCGGGGACAATAAGCATTTTTTTCTCTTGCAAATATGTGCTGGCTAATACTTCCTGGTTGAGCAGGGAGTGTGAAATGAAGCAACACGGCGTCACACATGTAGGAACGGTAGATTGGGGCAAAAGTTCTTAAGCATAAATTGTGCTCTGAAAAACGAATGGATGATTATACATTTCCTTGGTTAGTTCAATATGCTACGGAAAGTGGTAGATTTCTAGGGCATCATGATTGATTCACATTGATTTGAGAATTGTAACAAACCTACTAGTTGACAATTTGTTAACAACAGTAAAAAGTAATTTAGTGCATCATACTTGTGATACATTTAAGGCAGTAAGGCACTAGGGGTTAGGTTAAATGGCCAACATATCATGTCTGAGAGATGTTTTTGAGCATATAACTTGGAGTGTTTTGGAAGTAGCTATATACTGTTGCACAAACCGACCCATTTATAAGAACTGTTATATAGTCTGTCGAAGGAAGCAAAGAGAGCCTTGAGCACTCTGCCAAAGATGGGTTGTGGTTTTCATAGCTCTCATGGGTATATGGAGTTTCCCCAAGTCCTGTAATGTAAAAGAGAATTTGGATGTCACTTAAGTATCTTTAACTCACCCAAATAAAAATTAGGGCATGAGCAATATCACTTATTTTATCACTATTTTACATTGGATTAAAGTGTTTCTTCAGAAAAATATGGTTTGCTAATAATTTTACCCGCTTTGGGATAAATGATTAAACATAAAAAAAATGTTTTTTACATACATCATTTCTATTTAGTTTTGTGGCATTATGTTGCAGGAACCTGCTAGTAAGCATTTCATTGGAATGGGTAAATTTTGTGTGTCCTGTGGACATGATGTATGAACCTGAACTTCTCTGACATATTTCATACAATGGTCACAGGCACAGGTAGGAACTGTAATGCACAGTGTTCTCCATGAATGTTTTAGTTGTTTATTTTTATACTTCCACACCCTCTCAGGAGACAGGAATTGCAGTGACTTCCTGGTACTCTGCGCCGCCCCCCCCCCAAACAGTCTACTTATTCACAAAGTTGCTGACACTCAAATAAACAAACAGAGGAAACAGGGAAGACACTTATTACAAAATGCCATAAACATAGTTTGATTAAAGACAGGGCTCTTGAAATAGACTTCACCTCTGGTCAAATACATTTTTGGTGATTTGATAAACCAATCAACAAATGCACGGTGCATTTATTGAAAATTAAGCAGTAGATACCCCAGCGAACATGGTATAATAGGAGTCATGTTGACATCCTTTCATGATGCCTTGAGATATTAAGATCTCTGTAGATTTTAGGTTTCTGAAAAAAAAATTGGCCGTCAATTTGAATTCTTCGTGGAGATGTACAAAAAATAATTAGTTACAGTACAACCAGAATTTAGCATGCCTAAGACAATGGGCCTCTTTCATTAACCCTTTTTATAAAAAAACCTAAATTCGAACATGTGGAGAGAAGATCACATCCAAGTGTGATTTATGTAATTGTCATCGTAATGAGCGTAGATGTCCTCGTAGATTGATCGGATGAGGCCGTGGGCGCGAGAACGCGCTGAACCTGTGGTAACTTATGCAGGTGTTGCCATCGTTAACCTATGAATTGACCGCTTTTAGCATAAATCATTACCTGAAACAGCTAAATAACCATTCGTCATTCTTCATGACAAAATCAGCGCAGTTACGGAACACTCTTTCGCTTCTCTGCCCCGAGACAAAGTTCTTTTGAAGAGCAAGCTTTGCCATCATTAGGGCAACTGCTAGACTCAGAAACATTAGTTTATTTATCCTCTCACAAGTCAATTTAAGACCTTTTAGCATGCCAGTCATCTACTAATATAATTACCATGACTTCCAAGTAGGACGATACTATATGAGTGACTTAGGAAATGTATTAATACGGTAGTGATACTATGTTTATTATTGTGGTACATTTGTAGCCTAGTTGTTATATTCCTTGTCACCTTATGTTATATTACCTATTATGATTACTACAATTGTGGTTGTTGTTATAGTTACAATTGTTGTTTTTAGTGATAATGATGATCAAGCAAATTCTTATTTTCTTACGTTGGTTTACACGGTCTCCGCCCAGAAGTGAGCTCTGTACAATAATTTTAAGATCGAGATTCATCGTAAGCACCTTTCATGAATGAAGTCCATGGTGTTTCTGAAGTTTTCATAACGCACATCCAACAAGAATTATCAGATTTTGACCGTACTAAATTATTATTTTACTGTTGAACTTGTGTATCTTATAGCTGCAAGCCAGGCCATACATATTTCTACCATTAGCCAGTTTAAAGTTGCGTTGTGTCGTTCTTACTCTCAAACCAGTGATGAATACTGAACTGCTACACCACTTGATTGTGTGTTTGTGCATATATAGAATACACTTGTTGTCATGGTTACTGATGTTATTAAAAGGTTTCAGATGAAACAGGGATTTTCCTCAGACTTGATCATAGCAGAGGACCAGAATCATGTGTTTTTCCACCCCCTGATGACCGTCCCCAGGGGTCGGGCCATATGGGTGCAATGGAGGGGCAATTGCCACCCCAAAGGTAACCTTAAAAAATTATAATAAAGTTATAGCTTACATTTTCTTTAATTAAAATATTGTTGTTGCTTAAAATAAACATAATAATACACTACCATGCTCAGAACAACCAGCCATGGAGATCCAAAAAAAGCCAAAGGTGCATCTAAGATAGATGCTCATCTGATAGGCTCATGCATGGTTGATCAAAGTGATTCTGTTTAACATTTTTCAGACTTGTTTGTTGGACACTGGTAAGTAGTAATTATGCCCTGATGTAGGAAAAGTAAGATAATACAATTCTCTAGATATTCATATAAATGTAAATACACGGCTCTGGAAAAATAAAGAGACCACTGCAAAATGGTCTGGTTTTACTATTTATAGGTATGTGTTTGGGTAAAACATTGTTCCCAAATTCCAAACAAAAATATAGTCAATTAGAGCATGTATTTACAGAAAATGACAACTGTTACAAATAACAGTAAAGGTGCAGTGCTGTCAGACCACAATAATTCAATGAAAATAATTAAATATTTATTTTTAAACCACACAATAATAATGTTTTTGTAACTCAGAAATCAATATTTGGTAGTATAACTCTGATTATCACAGCTTTCATGCATCTTAGCATCCTCTCCAGTCATTCATATTGATGTTGGGTGACCGCCACTCTTGATCACATTCCAAATGTTTTCAATGGGTTTCAGGTCTGGAGATTGGGCTTGAAATGGTGGTCTTCCATCAATACCTTGATTAGACCTGCCTGTGGGGCGTGGAGCATTGTCCTGCTGGATAAACTAATCCACAGAGTAAGGGATCATTGTCAGAGCAGAAGAAAAATAGTTTGTTCCAGGACAACCTTATATGTGGCTTAATCCATGCGTCCTTTACAAAGACAAACCAGCCCGATTCCAGCATTGCTTAAGCACCCCCAGATCCACCATATTTCATAGTGCGTGCGAGCCACTGTGGCTTGTAGCCCTCTCCAGGTTTCCGTCTAACCATTAGACAACCAGGTGTTGGGCAAAACAGAAAATTTGGCTCATCACATAAGATGACCTAATTCCAGTCCTCTGAGGTCCAATCTTTTTGGACCACAGAGTCCAAAAAGATTGCAAACCTCAGCCTGGCTCTTCTTTGCGCCTCATTGATGAAGGGCTGATTTCAAGACATCAGCCCCTAGGAGCGTGTTTTTTTTAACCGTCCTCCATGTGCACTTCACCACAGCTGCCATTTGCCATTCTTTTTGTAGGTCACTAGATGTCATCCTATGGTTGTTGAGTGACATTTGAATAAGTTGGCGGTCGTCCCGGTCCGTGGAGAGTCGTTCTCACCCTCTGATGGTCTGTAGATTTGTTGTCCCCAATGTCGGATGCTTGACCGCGTTTGTATAAACCACCTTCTTTGACATTGTTAGGATGGAAGCAAC
>JACXGK010010536.1:0-17756 GCA_016801125.1 Novumbra hubbsi | reverse complement strand
TTTGTTAGGTATTTTGTTATTTTGACTCCTGCGTTTCCACGCAGCACTCGGCTTTCAAGCCTTCGCTATATATCTGACGACGTCACTATTCCCAGCACTGTACCACTCCGGTATTGTGCACATTCCCCTCCTTCCACCGAACAAACATTGTTAGAGCTTGTGCCCTACGTGCTGCTCTACACGAACACTCAACCTTGTTTGTTGCTACAATCGTGCAATTGGATCCAACCATCATACCCAAGCGCAATCCTTACATAGGTATACTCTAATTTATGTATACCATCATCACTTGTCAATTTACTAAATCAAAGGTATTTGAGTTTTGTGTTTTGTTCTATTTCGAGAGTATGTAAAACAAAAAAGAAAGGAAAAAGTTAAATGAAAGCACATATATTTTAGTCTGAATCATTGCAACCATCATAATCTTAGTGTTTGGATTATTTGGATTACTGACCCATAGATTATCTGTACCTGACTCTTTGCTATTTACAGGAGTTTGCTATAGAGTTTCTTAACATTAATAGTATTACACCAAATTTGTAACCAAATACTTTTTTTTACAGTAGCATGATGCATCTGTATCCTTACCATATTAGCTAGCTAAACCATTTTGTGAGGGTTGTATGTGACATGAGTTTTTGATGGTCAGGAAGTTATTGCAGAACAGATGTTTTATTGCTTTCAGAGTCTAAATGCCTTTTTGTGTTTACACTGCCAAACGTGTGTAGTCTAACATATATATCGTATGTATAGATGTGCCATTACCAATGCATTTCAGACTAATGCATTTCAGATAAGAGTGCTTTGCCTTTTAACATGGCCTGGCCCTCTAGAATTTCATTTCCTCAGTCTCATTACGTGTAGTAGTTCACCAGCTCTCTTTTCCATTACCAGTTTAGGTCTTCATATTTCATTCCACACAGAAGTGTGCGGTGGGGTTGGGAGGGAGGCGGTTACTGATTTCTACACCTGATACTGAAGCACCATCTTTCATAACGACTGTTTTGTGTCCCTCATCTCTGTTGTTTCACATTGTAGTTTGTTGTTAGTGGAAGGATGGTAATGCTGGAGCTCTCAAAATATAATGGAACAGTCAAAGGGCTAAATAACTCTTTTTCTTCTTCTCCAAAGACATAAAACCACAAGCGCGTTTATAAAGAGGGTTTACAATGACTTTGCTCCGAGGGTGTTTTGAAAGCTCAATTTACCCATGCATAATTGTTTTCTACAGTATGTATATCATTTGGTATTCTAGTTCCAGGCATGTGCTTCTATAAAATCCCTATAAGATTTCCAAACACATCTGCACTTCCCCTCTGCGTTATTGGTATTTCACTTGTCTTTTTACTTGAGTGCAAAACAAATAAAACCAAAAACCAAGCTTAAAGAAAGCCTTAAGTGAACTGAGTGCACTTTACTCTACAACAAAACAATGCATTTAGAGCTATAACAAGCTAATCCCCCAATAATTGAAATTGCGATATAAGAATGCTCATGTTTAATATTAAAAAATAGTTTTCACATTGTATTTTCACAATTTCCAAGTGTGTATTCAAAGTAGGTAATGCAACGCTTATTCTTATTGCTGTTTTTGTCTGTCCTTTTTCCTATTTTGTTCAGTCAGGACGTGAATGTTGCCGTTAAGGGTTCATTAGTAATGTCTCTTCCTGTGTGTCCTGACAGCGTTCAGCTCGGCCATCCACTCCCTAGACGGTGCCACCCTGCGCAGTGATTTCGTCTCCATCCTCAGAGAGTTTGGCAATCACTTTGTTCAAGAGGCGGTGTACGGCTTTGAGGAGGCCTGTACTATATGGTACCCCAACAAGCAGGTCCAGAGACAGCTGTGGCTTGAGTACCAGGACATCAGCAAAGGTAAGACCTCAAATGGATGGGAGACACTGTAAAGGGCAGGAGATTTCAGCTCATGTTCAAGCTTGTCTTTGAGTCGTGTTTCAAGTAGGCAGAGAGTAAAAAAACAACGCGTGTTGACTTTGAAACCCCTGCATCATTTACATGTACTTCAGGAGTTTAAAGAGATTGCTCGCGTGTGTGAGCCATTCACTTTCAGACTGGACACAACTCCTGAACGAGTCTTTGACTTTTCCACAGAATGCACAAATGCGTGGTTTTATGGCAATTAGGTACTCTAGTTATTAAACACATTTTTGCTGTCGGAATGGGCCAACTGACTAAATGAACCACAGGAAAGACTGGTTTAGGCTAGATAGAGTTCCTTCTCCTGTTCATTCAGCAATCCATCGTTTTACCTTTAGTTATTTTGCCACCCAGACAAACGCAGATAAATAATGACCCCTCTTTCCCCAGTGTTTCAGTCCAGTAACTCCACCACCATTGTTTCCTTTGGTTGAATCAACTGTTTTTCCTTTCTCCCAAGGACATTGCTTCACCATTTACAGAATGTTACCATTTCTGACAGATGGCTTTAAGTGACTGAGTTTTCCACTTTCATGAAAACTCCATTACTCTTGATTTCTACCGTTGTGTCACATACAGCTACTACTCCACTATTATATACTTAATGCAGTGTTTGTTGTTGTGTGACATTTAGTGAATCCACTCCGCGCAGTATTATCTTGGTTCTACTAGAGCAGAGAATGTAATGTTTTAATTGTTAGGATATAGTAACTTCTAAAAGGGACCCTGACATAAACCATACATTTCCTGGAAAACAAAGTTACAGTACGTTGAAATTCAAGTCATCTCTTTTAATTTCAACCCAGCCTCCGTGAAAGTCCTGCCCTTTCGATGGGAGTAATGAGCTCACTGGAGACTGTGGTGATCCATGTTCTAGCCTTTGCTCCAAATATCAGAGCCCCACTGGATTCGGCGTGAGTCTGCTAATCATTTTTGCATGTTAAGGGGGTTCTGTCTGCAGACATAATAAGACCCTGTATTTATATTCAACAACACATGAGAAATGATGGATAATCCAACCGTGACAAGCTGTTTTCATATTCTTTTTTGGGTTCATTTGTTTTTTCGCGTTTTGTTTCAGATTAATGTGAGACTTGAGACAATCGTTGAAACGTCTCCCCCTCTACTCTGCTTTTACATTTTTAAGCAGAAGACTGTTCTTCCTTTAGCAGTTCAACAATGACTTTGATAAGTTACTCCCACTCACCAGGACGGCATGTTCCTTTCATCCTCTATTTTCTTTTGTGTGTCCTTTTCGAAACCCGTCGAATGAATAGGTTTGAGTACACTATTCATGCTATTTTTACCGTATTTTTACCGTCCTATGTGCTATCGATACCACAGCCCTGTTGGAAAAATCATCATTATATGTAAACTTACGCACACACAAAAATGCACGCACACATACAAAAGATTCTGGATTATATTGTGCGGTTAAAAAAAAAACCTTCACAGATTGTAGTTACAGTGACAGTTTCTTTTTTTATAAAGTAGACATTAGCTTAGTTGCGAGCTACATTGATTGGCTGTTAAACTGTCTAATACCTACACTGTTCTAATCACTCGCTAAACCATTAGGACCTCATCTGTGACCCTGTTCCTTTTCCACTGTACTGCTGCGATGAGCAACTGGCACTTAATTCACCTGATACATTAGGAATTGATGAATGCCGCTTACAGTTCATGCATAAGACTGCTACGTTTCTACATGTTCTATGATAATTACTATCAACTGGATGCACACTTGCTAGGTAACAGTTGAAATGTAGACATCTTTCTACTACTTTGGCCTATTCTTTTCACATTCTGTTGTAAAAACCATTACGAAATGACTTAAGGCTATATATCAAAACATTTTCAGTCAACAAGCGAGAATGTGAACTTTGCAGCTACTTGAGCTAACACTATAAACTTTGAACAATATTGTCCAAAGGTGTAATATCTTAATTCAATTTTAAAATGTATTATTCTCTCTTACCGACAAGCAAACTGTTGCCTTTAATTATCTCACACAACTAGCAACAGCTTTAGTTCATTAGCTCTGCTACCTATACAATCAGAAGGAGCAACAAGGATCTTGAGTATATATTACCGTGTTGTGAACTGTAATAAATGGTAAACTATTACATATCAGATATGATCAAATCAGACTTATCGCGACATGTTCCTAAGTATATCTACTGCATTAAAAGAGAAAAGCTACGGTAACACGCCTGTGAGGAAGATGGTCATTTAATCAAATACAAATTCTTACTCTAGTAAAGTGTCCATAATGGGTTGTAGACAGTTTTAGGTGATAGCTTTGGTTGCTGGTGTGGGTCTGGCTTGGCATGCTATCATCGACTTGGAGAATACAGAAGAAACACCCACACAACAGCACAGATTCGTGGTCACATTTTCCTCCCTTTCCTATATTCTCTCAGAACTTTATAGTCAGTGATTGACTTGAGCAGGAGCTGTCTGGAGTGCGTTACAAGCGCTCATTTTTTGCAGCAGCGTATATGTAACTACTGCCGCTTAACTGGCCCCCGAAACCATCCAAAGCGCTTCACAGGTGCTTCTTCTCAATTTCACGTTGGAGACAAAATCATTAGTGTTGTGAATCCTGTTTTTTTATAGATTCAAAACATTACTACCTAATAAAACCTGAGGTCCATCTATTCTAAAAGGCTACAGACCTTTCTCATTTCGAATTAAATCACCTGTTCAGAGCTCAAAGCTCTGCTCTCGCCCACATAGACCAGCGCCAAGGTCATTATGGAACGTTAAGCAAAGGCTCTGATTAACAAAGACGACTGAACAAAACCTGCTCCCCTTATTTATTCTATTTATGGAGCCACCTAGCCATTAAAACAGCGGTATGTACCTCGCTGCTCAGACACTGAAAGGAGGAGGAAGAGAGAAGAGCATAGTGGCCTGATTAGGGAGCTCCCTGTGCTGCACTCCACCACCACCCCCTCCACCACCAAACCTCCACCACCAACCCTCCACCCTGTTTCTTCCTGAGGGTGACGGAACATTTACCACTTATCCAAGACAACATGTTTTCTCTCTTTCGCCTCCTCTATCTCTCTTGTCTCGGGCTCTCCTCCGACCGGCACACGTGCTCCGGCTGACAGGCAGGTCGGAGGGTAACAGCTAAGCACGGCCCGGGTGCCTCGGAAGGTTCCGGTGGCCTCAGGAAAAGGCTGGGTAGAGGTGGGGCTGGGACGGGGATGGGAAAGAGGTGTCTCCTACAGTGCTGGGTGCACGCGGGTTCTCGTCCGCGGGCCTTTCCCTGCCAGCTGTGGTGTGGGGTTGGTGTGGGGTTGGTGTTGGGCAGTGTGCAGGTGGCGTGCACAGCAGTTGGCGTGATAAATGTGTGCCGCATACTCGCCGGCGAGACAATTAGAGGGAACGTGAAGCAGCTGTCTTCCACTCTGAGCACACTGTCTTCAGACGGTTCGAGGCTGATCAAAAACAGGGCTAATCGGCTCTAAATATATAAATAACTGGGCCGTCGTGTGAAAAACTTGGAAACGGGTAAACAAAAGCTGGCGCTGGCTGCTGCGGCCGTTCACAATTAACCGAATGCGTCTCGCTTATGAAAGAAATCCTACACTGTTCACAACCCATATCACATGTGAGACAGTGCGAGGGTAGGTGCCAAAGGCCACATAAAGCAAGACTTAAACGTTCTCCGAGTTTCAAATCAAGGTGTCGATTGTTATGAACAATTAGCCGTGATTGAACATGGCCCTTTATTTTAAAGACCAAAAAATGCTTTGCTCGGTTTGAGCTGCATAAATATTTTGCAAGGTTTATGCAATCTACGTGCATGTGCACATGCGGACACACACACACACACATGCACACACGCACATGCACACACACACGTGCACACTCACCCACACACACACATGCACACACACACACACACATACACACACACACACCCGCACACTCACACATGCACTTGCTGTTTTATCTAAAGCCAAGGCTGTGTGAGGCACAATGTCCTTGCTCAGCAGAAAAACAATCTATGGCTGTAATATCTCCATAAGAGCAGAGGCCTAAAAGATATGAATACCAGTTTGAGTCAGCCAGTTTGAATAAGAATCCCAAGAGGCCTTTCCAATCCCCCAAGCTGCACTCTCACTGAAACCCAGACACAAAACAAGACCCATTATGTATTGTAATTGCCCAAAACTCAGTCGGTTTTAATCCTGGTTAACACTATCCGTTTCATCAGCCTATGACCTTGGTTTTAGTTAAACCCACGTGTTCCACCTTCGGTAAAGTGTTCAAGGTCACACCCCTCGACATTCATTTAAAATGTTGATTTCAACGGGAGAGTTTCTGCCATGCCTCAATCTCCCTTTCAGTTCTTGTAACAGGGAATAAGAATTGGGTTGTTGGGTTTTGGACAGTTTAGCGTTTCGGCCCCGGCTGTCTCACGGTAATTCAGAGTAATGCCCGTCTGTCTCTGCTGTCCTTCAACTGAAGGGCACCAGCTCTCTACAACCTCTGGACTTTAGGAGTTTACTTAGATGAGAAAATAATACATTGTTCGTTAGAGTGCCTGTTGGTGGTCTTTGTACGTACAATTTCTGTTCTGAACGGTGGTCCTCTTCCTCCTGCTCAAGTCCTTTATCTGATGAGTTTCAATGTCACACCTCTTAAATAGAAATTATTGATCGATTTTGTAATATGTTATGCAAGTCAGGGAACTATACATATAGCAAATTAACTGTGTATGCATGTGCCTAACAATGTAGAGATAACTGGACAAGTCAATGTTTATGCTCTTTATTATTGGATAATTAAAAGTCACAGTGTTTCAGACTGCAAACTAGAATTCCTTTCCTTCTTTGGGGAGTGAGTATTCTTTTTTGTTTTAAAGTGCTTAACTTCACTTACACTGCATTGCTATGTGATTTAATGAGGGCGTGTGACAGAAATATAATTCCCTCCGAGCTTACAGAGGATTTTTGGAGAGAAATATCTACAAAGTCAACTGGGATGTCTTAGTGGTGAATTCATCACAATGCCTTCAGAACTGCGCAAATGCATGGCTTTGTAATCTTTCCAATGCTTGAGTCCCTGTTAATTACTGATGAAGGTACATCACTTATTATTGTGTTTTTGCTACGTGGAGCTATGGGACTATGTTTTGCATATTAATCAGACTTAGGACGCATTCCGAATAACACCCCATCTCCTATTGAGCTCTGGTCAATAGTATTGGGCTATGTAAGGTGCTTTTTGGAACGCAGCCTTAGACTAAGTTTTATCGTTAATGAACAATCATGACAGACCAATTCAAATCCTTACATGCAGTAAAAAAAGAAGCTTGGATTACTGAGTCATTAGGACAGACAAATAGCAACTATAATAAGCAACTTTATATCCAAGTGCTTGTAATTGTACATAAATTAATAAGTAATTGTGGTAAGCAACAAACCCTTACATTAAACCCTTACCCTTAAGATACATTGTATCTTGGCTCCATTCTGGACACAATGGTGATGCAACCAAATACTTAAATACAGGCGTTTATAAAGAACATAACTGAGTGTGCCTCCTTTTTGATTATGAGTCCTTCAGCCAAGTCAGAAATACTAGTTATAGTCATGAGATACTTTACCCTGACAATGGGTATTGTTGTCTGAAGTGCAAAACTCTGAGTGGTCAAAACTGGGTGGTCAAGCTCCATCTTAAACCTGACTTGTAATTAGCGGATATGTGTCATTTAAATAATATCTTGTACATTCAATAAGAGGTGTTGATGCTAACTGCCTTTATTCAATGGTGATTAAGTTACTATGCAAGCTTCATAAATGAGCAATAGACCTTCATTTCATTTAGGTCAACTCCCCCCCAATTTTTTTTTTTTATCTTGGATGTCACTTCCATGGCGTTTAGTATTTCAGTACACTCACCACCAAGCATGGCAGAGTTTATGTTAGCTCAAATTCATTTCATTAGACTAAATTATACACTTTTATTGTCCCCAAAACAAAGTCTGCCGTGGTTTTTTACGTAACCAGTTTTTCTGCCCTCTGCTTCGCGTCATCCTCATTGCTCATGTTGAACAGCTCAAACGGTATGTAAGCGCATACACATTTTATTACAAAGAAAAGGAGTGAGGAAAAATACTTCCTCACCTTTTGTTTGTGTAGAATTATGGCCTGTAAGTAGGTCTTTGTTTGTGTAAAGCAGCATGATAAAACTGTTAAACCATTTTTGCATTGTCTTTGTTATGCTAACTAGGTTGGTGTTATGGCATTGTTTTCCAGTTCTGTGAGTAGTTTCTGGCCACATGCTCGGTCTGATAAATACAGCTATTCTAGGACATTCCTTACTAGACATGATGTTTACCAACATTACATTTCTAAAACAACTTTTCCCCCTGTTTTCTATGAGATTGCTCCCTTCACGTATGCTGACATTTGAGATTTATTGTGAGCACATGTACTGAGCCATTGAAACATTTGCAAAGCTGTGGTAGGTATGCCTGCATCATGCGTTTGCTTTGTGATTTGTGGGCTTTTAATGATGAAATCTTCAGAATAGGCACGTCAGAGATCCATTTTTGAATTTATCCAGTAGTTGTGCCTTCAATTAACTGCATATCAAGTCTAGTTGAGCAACGACCCTACTACAAGGTAGGCTACTGTATTTGTGTAACAAGCAGCCCTGACCTATCATGTTGCTTGTTACTGAAACATCTCCTTCATCGTTACCACATTCACCCTCCTTTGTCATTCATTTGCTACATCGCTAACACATTGAAGGGTTTTCAGATGGAGAAGTTGCATTTTTTATCGTCATTGTAGGCATACAAAAGTATTGAAAATGATTTGAAATTACAGTAATACAGTTATTTGCTAATTCAGGTTGCATGGAAATGCATTGTAAAATAATAACACAACATGGCATGACATCACATTTGTTCAAAGTAAATTCCGATTAAGGGTGGATTTGTTGGATTACCTCATTTGAGCCTCTGGCATTTATGGTGCTGCTGCATCAATAATTGCATGAAAGGCTTTTAAATGCAGGTTTATTTTTATCACTCACAGGTACAGTAGGGGGTTCAGCGTGCTTTCTCGACTCTTACCGACAAAGTTGTTCTTTTGGCTGAAAAACTAAAGATTTGAGTCTTTAAAAAAACTTGAACTTTATTTCACTAGTTTGCAAATGATTACATCGTTTATAACTACTCTTTTTACTCTCTTGATTATCACATTTTGTTTTATATGTGCAAAGAAAAAGAAAACTAGCTGCAGGCAACATTAGATAAGATCAATGCGTGTTTAGAACTGATGATCTTAGACATGTTACAGTAATGAACACAACTGACGCTTGAATGTAATGATACACGGCTTTGCAGAACATTATTGAAGTAATACATTCATTCTGGATATGTAAACCGTTTAAGACTATGCTTGTGTATTTACCAGGTGTATAAAACAGAATATAACTCCATGTTTTCAAAGTCCAAGGCACGAAAACAAGTAATATGAATCATAGCAAGACTGACCAAGAGATAGAAATCATAAGGGATATTGATTTATTTCTCACTGTAAAATGAATGATCATATAAAAAAAAGGCATGCGGCTTAAATTGCAGGGGTAGTATTCATATGAACAAGCATTGTTCCAGGCATGACCAGAGGGAAGTAGATATCATGGCCAATAGGCCACGCCCCATATCTCTACAAGAGGGATATATCACACCGCCACAGGCCGCAGGCATCAACCAGGAAAACAGAAGACAAGCAGAAAGAGCACTGGCCCTCATAGCCATCGACCTGTTGATGTTCCAAATCTATCCTTGCCCGACACAAGGTAAAGAGTCCTTGAAGAATGCAACAAGTACCCTTAAAGACGAAGAAGAGAGTATAAGACAATCGTTCTCAAGAAAACGCAGCTCTGAAAAAGAACCCTGGGGGGAAGGCAATGCTAAACTACAACGTATTTGTTGAGACAGGGCTGTTTGTTACCAAGAACAGTTTTTCTCTCTGGATTTTCTGTGATTGTGTGTGAATTTTTAAGAGGGTAAGAGGGTAAGACGCCCAATCAGTGTTAACCTTCAAACGTAGTTCAATCGGTTCACAGATACAAACTACCACGGAGATCATACATGGATGTAGGTCGAAGTTCAAATCATCGAGGTCCCCGTTACATTTTCCCACGGAGACCCTGAATGAATACGCGTGTTTTCCTAACAGCCGCTTTCCAATAGTCAAGCCTTGGTTACTGTAATATAGTCCTGGGTACTATAAGGGAGTGAAACCTTCCATTCTCTGAAACTGGAGAATGACTGAAAGCCCCAAGTCCTTGGCCTGCTGCCACTCAGGATACAGAGGTGATGAACAGCAAGCCACGTTAGGTTGGGGTATGCAAATGCACACTTTATGGACAGAGGCTGCATATCAATATTCACCCTGGGTCTACAATGGGAAGAAGAAATGAGCCGCCCACATGACAGTTGGTTATTTTCAGGTTATGAGAGCCACTTCTAGCCCGGGGGACCTGGCATCCATCAGTAGTGTTTCCTGGGGTAGAATTGCCAGTATTGTTCATATATCCAAATGTCCTTGGCGTGGTGATCAGATCTGTAGTTTTGGTCGATTATCTTTATCAAGTAGTCGGATGGATCCTACAATAAATGAAAAGTCTGCATAATTACTGTCAACCTAGACAGGCTAGATTACGAAAATAGAAATTAAAAAGCTTCCTTTTTTCTTGAGAAGTTTTGCCTTGAAATATAAAAGGCCTACATGAAAAATTCCCCCAAAAGCATTTAGAATATAAAATATGGAAACTGTGTGTATTGCTCTCTGTTGTGTTATAGGCATACTTCTTAATTAACCACATCATCAATTTACAGACAATACCACAGAAGGAAAAACTTTTTTCTTTTTTTTAATGTGTGACTGTTTAATCACATAAAATCATGAAATATCTTCTGTACATATGTATTCAGAGCATTTTTTCAATACTTTGGAAAAATGCCTTTGGCAGCGATCACACAGCTTGGAGCATTCTTGGGCTTGCTTTGAAGACTTGGATTTGGTTCGTTTCTCACATACTTCATTATAGATCCTTGAGCTCTGTCAGATTGGATGAGAAGCGTCAGTGCTCTCAGTCCTTCACACGGCATGTTACATGCCTTTTACTCAGGAGTGTCTTCCTTCTAACCACTTTACCATAAAGGGCTGATTGATGGAGTGCTGCAAATATGGTTGTCCTTCTTGCAGGTTCTCACATATCTAAAGCGCTGTTAGCGAAGCCATTGGATTCTTGGTCACCTTCCTGACCAAAGCCCAGCTTGCCTGTTTATTTAGTTGGACTGAAAAGCCAGCTCTAGGAAGAGTCTTGGTGGTTCCAAACTGCTTCTATTGTACAATGATGGATACCACTGTGCACCACCCTCGGATCTTTGCCTCAACACTACACTCTCTTGGAGGTCTGCGAGGAGGTACTGGGACTTTAGTGATGGATTTGTTTTCAGACAAGACGTGTGGGTGGTTAAAATGACAGGCTTGTGTTTTTTTTTTAACAGTTCCAATCAATTTTATTTGCCACATTCCAGTCATGTTCTTGGGACACAGGATGCATCAGAGCTCAAATTGGAGTGTTGTGGCAAAGGTTATAGATATGTATGTGGCTGTGATTTTTCTGTTTATTTTAAAAAACATTTGCACAGATTTATAAAACAGATTTACACTAAATTCAAATCAGAGCCAAAACCAAACCATGATGTCCAAGAAACTCTTGAAAGAACTTCAGAGATTTGTGAGGTATAGAACTAAAATAATTCCTATAGCTTTGGACGTTTCAAGGTGTACAGTTGTTTAATACCATCCCTACGGGTAATGATACGTGGCTTATGCCACCCATACTGTAAAGTGTGGTGGTGAAAGCATCATGCTATGGGGATAGTTCGTAACAGCAAAGACTGGGAAACTGGTCAGGATGGAGACAAATATGTCTGGAGCAAAATACTGAGAGGTCCTTGAAGAACTCCGACTGCTGCGGAGATATATCTTTGAGCATGACAATGAACCAAAGCACACATCCAAGAAAACCCAATCATGCAATGGGATTTCTATTTAATTTACCAAGCCACTTAATTAAGCCACCTAATAAATAAAATAATGATAACTCATGGACTGAGCTATCTTTAGCAGGTCACCTTGTGTGAGATGAGGAAAATAGCAAAATGTTATTTTTGATTCATGGCTAATGCAAATATCTCCAATGCAAATTTGGCCACAAGTCTTGTTTATATAGATAAGCTAAAGTAGTTTCATAGCGGTCTTAGTGAAGGATGAGAGTATAAATGGGCATTGGGTCTATATATCAAAGGGTGCAATTTGTCGTGGCTGCTATACCGGTTTGAAATGTTCCCAAGGCAAAACTTGTTGTATGTATGGATGTGTGTCAACAGAGTTCTTTAGCTAAATAGTAATCCTCAAGACTTCATGTGTAACATGGTACAGCCAACATTGAATACAGACAAACATAGACGGGGTATGGGATAGGAGATCACTGAGAATCAATGATGATTTTGAAACCTGATCCTTCAGATCTGTTGGTACAACACACTGCTTACTTCAAATATATAAGTATTTTTTATTCTTCAAATAAGTCTGGAACATTGATGCTCCTTTTTGCATGCACTAAAACACCTTAAAACACAGTTAAAACATAGATAGTTATGTTGATTTAAAAAACTGCAGTAGTGGCAGTGATTAGATCAAATGCTTAACCCAAATTAGCCACATTCTTTGAGTCAAGTAAAATCTTATATCAAATAATAAAATAAAGTTATTTTAGCAGCATCAGACATAGAGTTGATCTGTATTGGAACAACTAATCATCCTATTTAAAATGCATGAGACTCCAAGTATGCATTACCGGGTCTATCCCGTTAGCTTCTCAGGCCTCGCCAGTCATGGACACTAATGATCACATAATTAACTGTACCGTTATGCAATTATTAAGGGGCTTAGATACAAATAGTTAATCCATGCCATCAGTGTTCTGGCATTCATTGATTGAGTCAATTAAATTAGAAGTGTCAAGTTGAGAACTCATTGCATCCGACCGACAGTTCTGTTACTTGGCTTCAATCCAGGGTGTCAATCTTGTTGGGCGACACCTCTGCCAGGCAGCTAGTAGAGGGATCCTTTTAAGATCAACCAGACGCAGACGTTATGTGCGTGTGATTCATTTTATGATGACACGTTTTCCAACCCTGATTCATGACTGTTATTATGTGTCTTAATATACGCACTAACACATGATAATTAGGACGCGGCTGTAAACCAAGCAGATGCATCTTGATATTGAGGATTTTTTACATCCTAAATCAAGTTTTACTTGACCAACGGCATTGAGATGTCGTCCACATTTTGTTTTCAAATGTATGAAATGGAATTTAAACATTACCTATATATGCAGTTGGCTTTTGACTGCTTATCCAAAGGTTAGGAAATCTAAATTGTTTAGAGGGAAGCATTTCAGTTTACAGTGTGGTGCATTTCATACTAAACAGTGGTTGGTACTTACATATAATTTAAAACATTAAGCTGTGCTGCTCACATTGACACATACTGGGTATGATTGTGTGTCATTGTGTGAGAATGACTCAGTGAGAGGTTTGACTGGTTTCACAAGTTTATTTAGCATTGTGTTCTACAGCACCCAACATTAGCATTCCAAGAGAAATAAATTGCAGTCAAAGTGCAATAACTGTTTTTTGTGTATCATGAGCCATTTCATACTCTGTAACAGCGACACAGAAAACCTTTTTACAAAGGTTACTCTCGTTATCTATGGATATTGAAATATTTGGGAGAAATGTATATACATCCGTCACGGTGAAATGATGAACACCATGCCTTTTAGGGAAATGCTAAGAATGCCCCTTGAATTGAACAGAATCAAGGCGGTCGGCCTGACCAGAGATCTGGACTTCTCTGCATAATTGGACCATTTCTATGGCAAGAATTACAGATGCTAAGTGAACAGTTGGGTTCTCTCTGGGTAGTGGCAGGCTGCCCAAACTGTGGGGGAGGCTAACCTCTGCCTAATTTCGTGCAATGTGTCACGATATGCCCTTGCTCTTTGCAGAAATCCCAGGATTTGCATTTACCATTCCAGTCACTGCAACAGTAGGCGGCACCTGTTGGCGGCACTCACTGTGTTTCCATCCTGCAATCTGTGTCTAAATCAGACATGTTGTTTTTGGAGCATGTCCTTCCCCATGTGGATGTGTTCATTTCTATACCAAGGATAGAAAATGTATCAAACTTTGCTGTGAATCAATCGGTAACTTCACATATGTTAGTGTCATACATGACTCATATAACACATAGAAATGATCCCTTATGTAACGTGTTGCGAATAACTGGACCAAGGCGCAGGAGTGGCAAAACAGAAGGTTGTTTATTATGACCGCTGTGCAAAACGAAAAGAGCCGTCTAGGCTGAGGAGAACCGCAGTTCCTAAAACACGTAACATGCAACAATCACGGACACAGAGACCAGACACACAAGGGCTTGTGTACTGCAGAAACAGGCAGCACCTGTGAGGAATCAGGGAGGGAGACGTTCACAGGACATGGGGAAAACAGGACAAAACACACACGATGGTGACTAAAAGACCGGCGACGTTGAACGCCGGATAGCCACGCCATCAGAGGAGGGCCCGTCTTGAGGTGGCAACGTGACACCTTAAATGATAACTCCATGATTTGAAGTGATTTGGAGTGATGCAAGGAGGAGATCTGGATCATGGCATGAGAATGGAATCATAAGGAGATTGATTTACCTGACAGCATTGTGAAAACGAATGGCTACATCAGAGAAGACATACAGCTAAACTTAAAAAGTAATATTAATATTAAAAGGTATCGTTTGCTTCACATGCACAAAGAAGACAGGCGTAGCTCCAAGGAGAATGTTTAAATCTGATGATTGGATATATTGTGCAAGAATGTAGGTGATTAATCGATTCTTGACTGTTGGTAGACACAGGCTCATAGAACTGACACAAACACAAAGCCTCTGCTCAGTGAACTCGGAATGAATCAATTGTTGTGCCTTGGTGGTTCTGCTAACAAGACATGCGCATAATTGTTGAAGCATAACTCCTCGCAATCACATCTACCCACACAAACAAAACTGCAGTAAGCATGCAGTACTACTGTGGTACGCCGTAGTTGAAGTTTTTAGAGTGCAGTATAAGTGCAGTTTGATTTCAGTAGGTCAATTGCATTCAATAGAAAGTAATATACCTAAAATTGTGGTTTTCTTTCTGAGCAGAAATTGATTTTTCAAGGTTTGCCTAAATGTTCTTGGAATGCAGAGTTTGTGCAGCCATGGTGGTAGGTGAGATATGTTTTCACCCCTGCTTTCTCCATGACGTGGCCCAGCGTTAGGGTTAGTAGTGTTTGATTACATTTGTTGGCTTTCTGATAGCATGCATTATATTGTTTGGTCTTAACTAATAACTAGCTAAGCAGCTATGCATTAATATGGAATCTTTGTTTTGCTCATTTTCCTCTTTTAGGGTTGTCAACAAGCATGTACATCATCTCTGTATAGTGACGATGGGTAGCTGCTGGATGACTGTTCCATTCATTCTGTGCACGAAACCAATACATTACATTAATCAAATCATATGTTGCCGTATGAAATGTATCGGCTTGTTTCTTTTTGTTTCTTTAAAACACAAAAGAAAAAGTCTACATGTGTATATGTATATATATATATATATATATATATATATATATATATATACACATGTATATGTATATTTATATATATTTCATGGCATCGTCAAACAAACAGTGATCATGCTTGGTCCAAACAGGGTATAAGCCTTTACCGCACGGGGTATAAACCGCAGACAGCACCTCTGCCAGTCTTGCTGATCTGAGCTAATGCTGGATGGCTTGCATCCACAATTCCTAAAGCCCTCAGTTCAGTCACAACAACAACCAACCATCAGATGGAAATTGATGGCTGTAGTTCATTGGTTTCTACCCATAATAAAATGGGTAAAAACGTTGCGTTTCCAATTAACTTGGCATAATGTAATAGATTGTTCTCTGCTTTGGTAATCAATGATTGCTCTTTCATACGGCAAATGGGGATTGGGATTGACAAGCTCCATGCTCAACATGCGCTCGTACACATCGTGTGAGTCCGGCTTTAATTTGGAGTCATATCTCAAGTTCATGGATAAGTAAAATGTAAATGTAGGAGTGTGTGCATGCCTGCTTGCTTCCATGCCAGAATGTTTCAGTGTGGGGAGCAGCCAGTTCCATTGAACTGTTCTGGTGCCACGGCAAATGAAGAGTGATGAGAGCACTGCTTGAGGCTTTTCATCAAGGCCGCTAGCACTTTGAGCAATGTGTTATCAACACAATCCAGGGCTCCGATTGGCTGACACTGATCTATGAGCTGTGAGTATTAGCTCATTGTGTATGGGTTTCTCACTTTGGTGTCTGGAGGCAAAATACAGGATAGGGAAATGGGAATAAAAAAAACTTGCTCGCGTGCATATTAAAATGTTGCATTAAAGCACAGTCATGCATCATGTATGACCCATTTAATAGTGCATCTCATCTCATTAGCTTGGAGATTCCTTTGAAAGTACACTTTAATATTAAGGTTTTTGGATGGATTTGAGCCATGCCAGTGAGTCCAACACTTTATGGATTTTTCCATACCATATGTGCCATTCATTTCTCCCGGATAAGCAGGGCATGCGTGGGGGGCATGGGGCCAGCCGGAGCACAGGTGACTAGTAAGGAGGAAGTCATTGAAAATGGTCCAAAAACATCCTGCTATGTTGCGAATAAATGACAGTACAATTAACATAGCTATTATGTGAGAAATTCTATTCAAATTAACATTGGACAGCAAAGAATTGCGGAGGCAATTGTTACACATTGCAAACCCTCTAAGCTTATTTATTACACTGACTTAAACGTCACATTATGTGGGATACTAAATATTGTGAGGAATGAGCATTACAGCCCAGAAAATGTAGACTTTCAGATTTTTGCTTGTTCGTTTACTAGACTTTAAATTACAATTGTTTAATTGTAGGACATATCTTTTTGTTCGTTACATTCATGCTGGCACTTCTCAATTATTTCCCTGTCCTAGGGGGAATAAGTACAGTACGCCTGCTTCCTCAAACAGAATCCAGGACAATCCAGGAAGTGACAGGAATGTTGACATACCAGTAGCTCAAGCATCTCAGAGTGATCCCAATGTGTCTGTGTGAAGTAACATGCTATCAGACCCCAACCCTTAATCCTGTTTTGTCAGAAAAACCCGGTGGTGCATCAGGTCAGGCCATACATATGAAATCCCAGAAGCCAGTCAAGTAGAATATCCAACCATGTCAAAAATACCAGCATTGCTGGGTGTTGTCATCATATCCTGAGGTTCTGCAGATCCAAAAGGTGCCAATTTACCAAAAGTTTTACATCCTTTTACCACCCAGCAAATCAGTGGTAATTATATCCTAATGAGCCAAGCACATTTGCATGTCAGAGCTACCTAATAAATGCCTTAACTGTAGGAGAGGGCAAGAAAAGCAAGCTATTCCTTCCGGGTGAGTTGGTTGCCAATCTAGATGCACTTTTCCTGCCTTGGTTTTTTTCCTCCCAGTTTAAACATATTGTGCAAAAGAATTGCCCTCTACAGGCATTTTTGACCATTGCATATGCACTCACACAGTTTCCCTTTGAGACAAAGAGTTACTACGCACTCACACAGTTTCCCTTTGAGACAAAGAGGGACTAC
>JACXGK010010535.1:0-17758 GCA_016801125.1 Novumbra hubbsi | reverse complement strand
CCAGGACCAACGCAAGGACGGACAAGCGCCTAGAGGCTGGGACCAGTCTGAGCGCCAGCGATAGGGTGTGTAAGTCTAAACCACACACGCCCTCGTCTTGGACAGGCCAACCCGGTGGTCGGAACTATCTCTGTCTAAGACTATGAAAGAAGAACAACAGGAAGCCCCAATTAGTTCTCTGCTCTATCCCTGCGTGGAAGACAGTGAACCCGTATATACGAAAATTACATTTACTACCAAAATCACTATTAAATTCAAGATGTTATTAATAAAACGGGATTGTTGCCAAGATTTCCTGGTCGGACCTTTTCTGTCTCAAATACCAGATTTGAACAATTCGCAACCCTAACAGCCTTGTAAATCACCAAACGTAAAGCTACTCAGCCAATAAAATGTGTGCACTGGCCTCTATTCGAGTGACACACACACACACACACACAGACAGACAGACACAGACACAGACGGAAGATAGACAATAGGTAGCCCAATAGTCAGATAACTAAATATCTCTGACAAAAGTAATTTCAGATGGCGTGCAGACAGCGAAAACTGAGCTTTTAATGTGGACAGATTATTATATGTTCATTTGTTCCAGGGGTAGTCCAACACCAATATTTTTTCATATGTTCCGAGACCGTGGTGATAATTCACTGCCCAACAATGTACTGACGAAATGTTTCCTTAAAGTTGTTTGCGAAATGGAGTTAACAAAATAGAAAAAGGGAAACATGCATTTTTCTGAAATTAACCTTTCAAAAAGCTCCAAAGCTCTTTTATGTATTGCAGCCTATATTTTACATTAAATTAGAAAACCTATGTTATTATTTGTCACGGTTGTAGTGGGGTGCAGAACCAAACGCAGACATTTTGAAATGAAGGGTGATTTAATCCAGTAACAAAAGAACAAACTACACGGATTGTACAAGTAAATGAAAGGTGCTAACCAACATAAAACGAAGTACAAAGAAACATGTAGCGTATCCACTTGAAAAGGGAATTAAACAGAGACAAACCATGAACGTTGTGAGACACAAACAATAAACCACACAGAGTGTGGCGAAAACCCTAACCTAAGTAGGCTCAGCTGGGGCATCTAGGCGTCTCAGCTGGGCACGGCACAGAGAGTGGTGAAAACCCTAACCTAAGTAGGCTCCCCAATCAGAGTCAACTGAATGCAGCTGCTCTGACTGGGGAGCCCACAGCGGCATGGAGAAGGCTAGAGGCCTCTCCATTAGTCTTGCCCTGAAACGGCCAGGGGCCCGCAGCCAGGGCATGACATTATTAGAGTTCTTACTATTTATAATTCAATATTCATCTTCTATATAATTTATATAAAAACATTTATAATTCAAGTTCAATATGAAAACTGAATAAATATTGTTTAAATATTATTAGGGTTACTCCGTCAGGAGTAATCCTTTTGTTTTTGTTAGTTTTATTATTATTATTTTACTTGAGCCCTTAAATCTCAAAAATCCCTTTGTAGAAGCCATTTATCCAATTATTATCTTTAGTTGTGTTGTTTATTGTCTTGAGCGCAAGGGGCACTATGCAGCCACAGGTTATATAGGTAAGCCTGTAATTAAGGTGAGGGCGAGCAGCTGGTTAGAGGAACACATGTTGCTTTTTTATTATCAGAACAACATATCAGCAGAACACAGAAAAGTGAAAGAAACGGATAAGAAAGGAGAACAGCAATTGGAACAAAAAGAAAGCTACATGGAACAAGGTTTGACATGTCTCTTGATTTCAAAAATCATTATACTCAAAGAAGAAAACTTTTGTGAAGATTGACATTTCTTTTGTCTGCGTAAAGCCAGTGTTAAAGCTTCTTCAGTGGCATTTTATGGACGTACAACTTTGGTATTGGTCAATTTAACGCCGCTAGATCCTTAGTAACTTTTTTCTAACCTGGCACACTGGTGTTTTATTGCCACCAGTACCCCACAACAATAATAGGACGCAATCGCTCATAGCTGTTACTGCACGAAGCTATATGCTTTATTTCGTCAGGAGATAATTCTAACCCTCTTCCATGTACATTTTCGATTATGAAAACACAAAACATTCCGAAATATCCGAAATATTAACCTATTGTTGAAATGATACCTGTTGCACATTTTTCACCTGAATATCAATCAGCCACACGTACATCTGAGTTCCGGTGCTACTGTGGTTAGAGTGCACTGCTTGTAAGTTCATGGTTCAAATCCCTGTGACTGCTACTGCTGCAGCTTAAAATGTGCTTTTACACTTCCACATTTTGCGTATGCGTGCGTCAGTCAATTTTACAAGTGTCCCTAATTTTTAGGATGAATCCCAATTGATCCTTGCAGCTATATGTATTATTATTATGGAATTATACACTTAATTGTAGGGGTCAGTTGTTTTCTAAGTACAACTACTAGACTACTAATCATAACGCAAATAAGAAATTATGTTCCGGACATTTGCTGGAGGTAATTTGGTCTAGCTGGACCTCTATACATTTTAATTGAATACTCCTGGTCTAAGGCCTTCTTGGGATGACCAAAATCTGCCAGCACTATCTTGACCTATGAGGGGGTCATCCTTTATATTAGAATGATGTCCTATATATTGTGGATTCATAAAACCCTTAACTAAAAGGAGAATGAATAGATAACATTGTTTGAAAAGTGAGTATATTAGTGAAAATGTGTGAAGAGAATATTTAAAAACTTATGTTGACATGTATCTGTTTTTATTGAAAAGAACGTGGTATACGGCTTTTTATTTCTAATTTGAACATCCCCTGGGGTTCATAACAACTCTTAGTTTTTTATTGTATGAGCATATTACATAATAAACTGAAACTGCATTATTTCTTTCAAAAAACTGTAGGGGGATCACTTTATATAAAAAAAATCTAAGATCAGATTTGATTCTGATCAGGTTAACGTCAGATAAAAGGTTGAGTTTTTCTTATGAAATCATGAAATTGTGTTTTTGTGGTCGAGATTACATGTACACAGAGGTGGTACGTTCAGGGAAATCGAAAAGGATAGGTAAGTTAGTTTCAGTCAAACAGGATTCCACGAATTGACACGTCATTTTAGCAAGCCTCACTAGATTGATTTCCCTATGCTGAACAAAGTATTAGAATAACGATCTGAGGAATTTAGAAATATCTAAAAGAAAAAAATAGTAATCGCATCGTTGTTGTGCAGAGACTGTTTATTCGTCTCTGTTAGCAGACAATTTGGTGAGTTTGACCCAAATTTGCATTAAAGCACACCCGTTACATTTCTATTCATATCTCCACACAGGTTCAAGATCGAAGCCTCCGTTTTTTGCCGAGTCCGTTTTTTTGCAATGAGTGTTGCAAACAATGACGCGTGTATAGAAACCTAGCGATCTTTTCCAAGAGTCAAAATGTAATGTTATAATGAATCCAATTGTGCTAAATAATATTTGTTCTAAACAATATTTGCACTAAACAATAGTTGTACTGAAATGACTTATGAAGACTTTAGACATTCGGTAGCATAGTGCTTACACGTAGTGTGTGACTTTAATGGCTCCTTTCTGAAATATGGGCAATATGTGGCCAAGTAAGATGTTTTGTTGCAGTCTATGCTATTTGATAGTTGTATTTCATTAATCAGTTCTTGTGGTAAAGAATTTGTATGCATATGATTTAAAGATACCATTGTTGTAGTTCACAACAAATGGAATATTTCCTCCTTGTTTTCTGCTGTTAGTGTTGGATTTAAGTGTTGACCTGTTCATCCAATTGACAGATCAGGTTTTTATATTGGGATTGACGTGTTTGATGGCGAGCTTACCTATGAAGACAATCTATATGTTTCTTTTGACAAGGACCCTAGTGCTTAGTAACATTTTATTCTGTTCATTATGTGTGTGTGGGATCCGATCACCCCATTTGTGTGCTGGGACAGTTGTGTGTTTGTGTTGTAATCTGAAAGTTGTACTGGCATATTTTGATTTCTTTTAAGATGTTCAACGGTGAGGAAATAAGAGGGGTACACCCAGGTGATTATTAAACAAATTGTAATAGCTTCATAATGAATTCATTTATTGATTTTCTGTAATACATTTATATCTGTTAAATTTTTAAGTAAATGTATATTTTTACAATTTAATATAATTACACCTCCTGGTCTCTAGTTTGTTGAATAACATCCTTACTGCTCCCTCCGAGGCTTGTGTGTTCCATTGTGCTGTTAGTGTGCTAGACTAAGCATATACTACATGAGGCTGAAGTTATTTAGCAACATTTTTGCCAGCGATTCAGTCTTTTTTTTTAGCTAGCTAGCTAGCTACTTGGGGATAATCTGTGTTAATTTACTGTCAGTACACAGCTGGACAGCGGTCACAGCTGCTGTGACAGCTGTGACCGCTGTCACAGCTTTTCATTTAGCTTTTCCGCTGTCACTTCCTTTTCATTTAGTTTTCATTGGTCTACCTAATTTTTTATACCACTGCTGGTATACAGACTTTGAATACTGTATTACTTACTGTACTCTACCGTATTCAATAATTTCACTGTGTGTATGATCTGAAAGCATTGTGTGATTTTGAAAACAGATTAAATGGTTTTCGATGTGAGTGTTTGATTTTGATAGAAGGCAGTTTTAGTTCACGAACAACATTTATTTTCCAACTTTAAGGGAAGATAATGTTTTTTATTGTCCTCACCCCATACTCTTACTAATAACCTCACTTTACCCTTTCTACTTCATGAATACATGGAAAATTGTCACAAGACAACTGTGGTGGACATTTTGAATAATACAAGCTCAAGTCTGATTAACAATAACAATTACTTATTTTGAACACAGGCAGACCATCCCGTGTGAAGAGGTAGGAAGGATCTTAACAGATTGTTACCACACTGGTCCTCTTATACGGATGCAGTGTGGTGGAAATGCGGAATAAGACACGCTACATTCTCAGGTTTGATCAAGAATACAAAGGGTTTATTTGTAATGTGCACAGGCAGATTCGTCCCCTGTCTGAAGGATCTGAACAGAGTTACCACACTGATTGCTTATATTGGGATTCAAATGAACCCTCACCTATTAGGAGGAACATCTCTGCCTGCTTATAAAACATACGTTAGTGTACAACAATCACAAGGCCTAGGATCTCTGTTAGACTCATCATCCTCCGTCGCTCTACTCCGTCGCAGGCGTCTGGTCTGCCGGCTCTGGAACACTCCTGCAAGTGTGCCACGTACTCCCACGCTGTTTGTCCCTCAACTTCCACAGAGGAATACGTCGTCAGCAGGACCAGGTGAGATCCGGTCCACCTCGGTTGTTTCCATGTCTTCTCAGGTCCTTGACCACCGCCCACCTGGCTTCAGGTTGTGTAAGGGACCAACTCCCTGCCCGACCATCGACCCAGCCTGCCGTCTGCCTGTCCCACACTGGAGTCACACAGTCTACCGACCAACTGCCTGCCCGACTACCCTCTTTCAAATAAATAATACATACTATACTTTGATACACCGGTGTCCGTGTCTACCTTGGAGTGAGAGACGTGATAGTATCTCCTGTATGGAGGCCGTCGGATTGGCACCGTTAATTTGATGTAGGCTGTGGTTGTGGCCACAGCATCATCCCTGGAATTTCCCTTTGCCAGTGTGCTTCACGTTAAAATGAAAAACCTCTGACAGAGCTGTTTGCTTGAAGCAAAACCAGCCACTAGTTGGTGGAGTGTGAGGTGCTTTCCAGTAACTGTAGGAAAGTTCAACTGTTACACAACGTCCACCCCCCACATCGTGCACACCATTAACACATTCTGTAGGGCAGCATGGGAAATAACAAAGAAGCCACAGAGAGAGGATTATTTTACACCTATAATAACAATTTTAGTCTAAGCCCAAATACTGTTTCTAACAAACATTAGGTAAGAATGAGAAAACTCTTGCACAATTAACATTTTAATAAAGATTTACTTACAAGGAGTGCCTAGTTCCCATCCACCAAAGTGACAGGGAAGTATCTCTAAAGAATCATAGTTACAGCCAATACATTATACAGATTGGGTGGAAACAAGTTATTTGCATATTCATCCTATGCAAATTACACATCATGCATCAACCTGTTCCAAACTCGTAAATGATCACATTCCTATAGATCTAAGAACAATACATTGATAGTAAGAACATGTGGTCAAAGGGTCCCAGGAATCTACATACAGATAGGTGTTACTAAAGACCTGGCCCTAAAGACCAAGTGCGTAATCTTGGTGTTCTAATAGACTCTGACCTCTCCAGTCAAATTAAAACCGTCACCATAACGGCATTCTATCATCTTAAAAATATAGCTAGAATCAAGGGCATGCTGTCCCGCAAAGACCAAGAAATGCTTATTCATGCTTTTATCTCTGGATAAGTCTCTGGACTTCCCCAAAATACTATAAAAAAGAATGATAACCGGCACCAAGAGAACAGAACACATTACTCCGATTTTTTAATCTTTGCATTGGCTTCCAGTCAGTTATAGAATAGATTTTAAGGTGATGCTTTTAGTCCATGAATCACAGAAAGGTTTAGGGCCTGAATACTTATCTGATATGTTTGAAAAATATCAACCAAGCAGGCCTCTAAGATCTATGAATTCAGGCCAGCTAGTAGAGCCCAGAGTCCAAATTAAACATGGCAAAGCGGCATTTAGTAGCTATGCGGCACACAACTGAAACAAGCTACAAGAAGATCTTAGACATGCCACAAACCTCTCTACAGTGGGGCAAAAAAGTGATTAGTCAGCCACCAATTGCACAAGTTCTCCCACTGAAAAAGATGAGGCTTGTAATTTTCATCATATGGATTTTCTTTTCTCACTTATAAAAAGCATGATCTGTATTTTGTATCTGAAGCGACACACTCCAACTATGACAGACAAAATGAGAAAAGAAATCCAGAAAATCACATCGCAGGATTTTTAATGAATTTAATTGCAAATTATGGTGGAAAACAAGTATTTGGTCAATAACAAAAGTTTCTCAGCACTTTGTTGTATACCCTTTGTTGGCAATGACAGAGGTCAAACGTTTCTGTAAGTCTTCACAAAGTTGTCACACACTGTTGCTGGTATTTTGGCCCATTCCTCCATGCAGATCTCCTCTAGAGCAGTGATGTTTTGGGGCTGTTGCTGGGAAACACGGACTTTCAACTCCCTCCAAAGATTTTCTATGGGGTTGAGATCTGGAGACTGGCTAGGCCACTCCAGGACCAGGCTCTCTGCAGGTCATTCACTAGGTCCCCCGCGTGGTTCTGGGATTTTCGTTCTTGTGATCATTTTGACCCCACGGGGTGAGATCTTGCATGGAGCCCCAGATCGAGGGAGATTATCAGTGGTCTTGTATGTCTTCCATTTCCTAATAATTGCTCCCACAGTTGATTTCTTCACACCAAGCTGCTTACCTATTGCAGATTCAGTCTTCCCAGCCTGGTGCAGGTCTACAATTTTGTTTCTGGTTTCCTTTGACAGCTCTTTGGTCTTGGCCATAGTGGAGTTTGGAGTGTGACTGTTTGAGGCTGTGGACAGGTGTCTTTTATACTGATAACAAGTTCCAACAGGTGCCATTAATACAGGTAACGAGTGGAGTACAGAGGAGCCTCTTAAAGGAGAAGTTACAGGTCTGTGAAAGCCAGAAATCTTGCTTGTTTGTAGGTGACCAAATATTTATTTTCCACCATAATTTCCAAAAGAAATCTTAAAATATCCTATTTTTTCTTATTTTTTCATTTTAAATTCTGGCGGTATTTATTAATATTACTTTATTTATTATTTGTTTATATGACTTTATGTTTACACAACATTTAATGTTTGAACAATTGCAATAGGTATTATTTGTTTTGTATTTTCAAATTAGCCTGTTGAAAATCCTTATACGTCATTGACCCATATATGAATTATTTTATTCATATCTGCGTAAATAACTGCATTTAACTAACCCGTTAAATTACAAAAGTAACGTTGTATTTATGTTTTGTAAGATCTATTTTAATCTTAACTAAGAATGCACTTCGGATAAAAACAACAAATGCATTTTTCGTAAGCGTTGCGAGCGCATCATACGGAGTTATAATTTGCCCATTTGAAGTTGCCTACTATCTACAATTACATTTGCTTGGGTCCCGTGGAAATAGTTTGATCTCGAAAGAACAATTACCTAAATATCTAAAAAATAACTACCTTAGAAATGTGAGAAAAATTAATATATTTGGTATGGCTCTATATTGAAATAATTAGTACCTTTTGCAGAATATAAATACAACGTTAAAATAGAATATTTTGCAGAATATAAGTCTGTTCCTGATGATTTTCCTGGAGAGAAGTGGCTTATTTGCCACCCTTCTTGACACCAGACCATCCTCCAAAGGTCTTCGCCTCACTGTGCGTGCAGATGCACTCACACTTGCTGCAATTCCTGAGCAAGCTCTGCACTGGTGGTTCCCCCATCCCACAGCTGAATCAACTTTAGGAGACGGTCCTGGCGCTTGATGGACTTCCTTGGGTGCCGTGATGCCTTCTTCACAACAATTGAACGTCTCTCAATGAAGTTCTTGACAATTTAATAATTGGTAGATTAAGGTCAGACACAGCAGGCAAAAACATCGTTTTTTCATGTACTGGTCAATTTTGAGATTTTTGCATATTTTGCTTCCATAACATGTCTATTTTCAAACTAGTAGAATAAAACGTCCAAAATACACATTTAGGTATTTATTTTACTACGTTTTGTCGACTTGCGTCTGAAGATTTCTCCCAGATTCAACAGAAATTAGCATTCAAACGAAACAAACGTTGTCCGCACTATGTCACCAATGGTATCACGGTAAGGGTGTATTTCTCCTGCACAATGTTATCGTATTCAAACATGCTGATTATTTTTGTATCAGCAACCTATCGTAAAAGAACCACGGGTGGTTCAGACAAAATCTCATTAGCTGGTGTAGATTTCTGACAACGTGATTCGTTCAAAGGCATCACGTGACGTGCACTGACACTTCCTGGTTTAGCTTTCTGCGGGACTTTTAAATCTAAAATGCAGAAAGAAGTGCGCATAAAACCTTCCCAGAAAAGACGACAACAATTGTCACTTGCAAGAATACACAAGGGAAGACAAACTAATGAAGGACATTATAAACTACTTCACAAATTCCACCAATAAGTAAACAGTCATTCGGAAAACAGGAGTTCGATAGCAAGGGTGACCAACGCTCCACAAAGCAGCTGCTGATATGTAGTGCGTTAAAATTGATTGGTTAGTGGGTTACTTTGTCCTAATTGCGCAGAGACAGTGATTAAAATGTACACCAATCCGCATAATTATGGATTATGTACCAGTTATCTTATAGAGTGCAATCTGTGCCAAAGATATAGTTACCGCAAACGTACTACCCGTCTTCAAGAAGGAACTAAGAACAACATCGCGTTTGATGTGAATGTGCCAGTGGTGCTCTTAGCGCACGATTTAGGGTTGGGGTATGCTACTCTCAAGAAAATAGGACAAATGTTGGGGATTTCTATAAGAGACATGAAAAAAGAGTGACAGGTATGAAAACAGTTGAGATCAATAAAATGTAAAGATGTGGGGGAACAAGAAATGCATCTCTCTTTCTGGCTTTTGTGGCTTTTTGGATAACATCAGTAACATTATTAATTTTGTGTTATTATTATGTGGTCAGTTTTACTTTTACAGTAGGCTACAGACTTTTCCTTTTGAGTGAACAATACTAAAATAATTTAGCCTACCAATAAACATTTTTTTTTACTTTTTTTGAAGAATCATAACACAATAAGAAGTTCTATGTGCTTTGGAGCAGCTTCTTCTGGCAAGGAAGTCGGGGAGGTTTTTCTCATTATGTGTTATGTTTCAGCCACTAAAGTTAAAATAAATGTGTACTGTGTTAATAATACTTGACCAAATGTTAGGGAGAAAATATACATTTCATTTTAGTCTCAGAAATTGAGAGAGGTCTGGGGTCAAAATACAAACAAGTGCCTTAACTTCGTTACATGGGCTTGGTGTCCAAAAACTTTGTGGGAAAGACAGAATTGAGACAGCAGCAAGTATGGCCAACTCCACTTTTAATTAAGGTGTCTCTGCCATGCAAACTGTTATGGAGAGGTTGTGGCTTCAAAGCACAGTTGTTACTATAGGTGCAATGAAGGAAACTGATATGTTCAGGATCTCAGTTACCGCCAGTGTAATTCATATGCGCAGGAGTCTATGCACTGCAAAAAATTGAAAAAGCATCAGCAGGAAATGGATGAGGGACCTAAATATGGAGCAGGCATGGATAACTAGGCTGTAAACATGAATGAGAGAGGTCTCTTCTAGGCAGTGTTATGCAGGATGGACACACAATAAACTAGGTTGGCAGTTTTAAGATGTTCTCTATTGTTTTTGCTAAGGATTTGATTAGATTTTGTTTCTGTAAATAGTGGTTTCCCAAAATAAATAATGGAAATATAAAATAATTGTTTTAAAAGTCTGTTTTCTCAAAATTAGTTTTTACTCATACTCTGAGCCAGAAATCTCCACTTCAGTTGCACTTACATACATCAAACTTTCCATTTGTATTACTATCTATATTCTGAAGGTATTTACAGAGGGGTTTGTTCATATATAATTTATAGCCTGATTTATATATAATTGTATGCCTAAAACATGGCGAAACTTTGTTTTTTTGTGGCTGTTGTCAGTATTTTCAGATTTCTGGAGTAATAAAAAGGAATATCAAAAATATCCTCTGTAAAAACCTTTGACTCTAAAATGTAAACAAAATGACAAAATAATTTTGTGGATACTTGTGGAGGGCATTGTATGTAGGTAGATTTGATGTCCAGCAAATCGTTTTTTTTTATTTTGAAGATGTTTTAAAGAAAAGTATAACTTTTTAAAGTTCTCTGCAATTTGTTCCAATCTTTGGAGGCGCCTAACTAAAATGAATGATGGCAAAATGGATTTTGAGTGGGACCGGTTACCAACACGCACACACCACACACACACACACACACACACACTGAATGTAGCTGCCCCTCTTGCATGCATCTGTCCCAACTCACCATAACAGGTAATCTCCCTGGTGGAAACAAAATAAAAAGAGATGACGTGTAGAGTGAGAGGACAGAGACACTCCTTTCTGAGTGGTGCGTACATTCTAAACACATTGCAGAAAAAGAAGAATAAAACTTAGTAAGTACATTTTTCTTTAGCTAATCTTTCCAGTAAAATTTCTGTTTTCCTCTGTGTTAGATTTTGTGGTCAGTTATATTTGATGTTATATTGTAATCATAGCGTTTAAGGAAATAAGCATCTGCATCTTGTCTTTGTAGCAGTACTGAAATCTGTTTTGACCTGACTAATCAGCTCTGACATGACTAATGTGTACAATGCCTAGTATTACTCAATGGACGTAGTAATAATACTAAATACATAGTTTTGTTTGTATAGATAAGTGATTCAGAACCAAAAATAATTTTAGTTGAGATTATCAATCTCAACCAAATTAATATTGTATGACACGCCAGATTGTATGACGTGTTCTTAATGTTCAAAAACAAATTAAAATAAAAATCAATGGAGGCATCACAAAAAATTTGAATAGAAGGGTATTTTAGAGAAGCTATCATAGGAACCAAAAAAACATTTAAAAGGATGTACTGTTTATGAGAAGAGAGAATGGGAAAGAGAAAATCCCACATGCACTATACAATATTAAGTGGTTTCTACACAGTTGTTAAGCAGACACTTGCAATATAATTTGAGTTTGAACAACCGTGATATACACAGCAGGCAACACTAATTGGGGCAGGTAAACAGGGTGGTAATTAGACAGCTGGGAAGTCAAAGCCCTAGAGGAGGAAATGTAATGATGACAAGAGTGTGTGTCCTTGAAGCAAGGCTCATATGGAACAGGAAGAAACCAGCTGGATTGGAACATCATTAGAGTCATCTGAAACATAACTTCCGAAGTTCAAATTAATTTGTTTTTTTTCAACAATAACAGTTGAATTGTTGAGAAGGAAAGAGATTATGCAGGATTAAGCACTCTCAAACTAATTCAAATTGAGTAACAAAGAAAAAATTAGGATCTCCATGAAAAATTTGGCGCAAGACTCAATACCTTAGGTGGGATTAAAGATTACAAATATCAAAGGTTTAGCAAAGGGAAATCAGTACTTTAGAATTGATTATATCTATTTCTCCTGTGTCTAAAGCAGAAAGATTGTTTAAATTGTTCCACCATGGGTTCATTGCATATGGCTCCTCTCCTTCTCTACTTAGTCCATGCAGTCCCAGGTAAGCATCTAGAAGGCATTACTGGTCAATCCAGTGTTGTTTACACATACATAACTGACATTTGATTACATTAGATTTGCAAAAATGTCTAATAAAGCGAGTCCTTGACTCATACATTGCAATGGCATAGCTTGTCATAGTGCTGTACAAACATATAACTCATATGAAATATTGGCTTTTCACTTTAAAAAAGAAGTACTGTTCTTTAGTCTTAGGAACCACAGCAACTCAGCCACAAAGCAGACCACTTAAAATTGCTGAAGCGAATAGTGCGTAAAATCATTGTCTGCTGACATAATAACTTAAAAGTTCCAAACCCCCTCTGGCATTAACATCAGCACTAAAACTGTGTGAAGGGAGCTTCATGGCATGGGGTTTCCATTGTCAAGCAGCTGTATGCAAGCCCTACATCACCAAGCACAATGCCAATCATTGGATGGAGTGGTGTAGAGCATGGCATCACTGGACTATGGAGTGACGCATCACGCTTCTCTATCATTCACGCTTCTCTACTCATCTGATGGATGAGTCTGGGTTTGGTGAGGAGAACGTTTCTGCCTGACTGCACTGTGCCAACTGTGAAGTTTAGGGAAATGATCATGCCTCAGCTTACCAAGATATTTTGGGGAAATTCTATGTCCATATAGTGTACATATGATGTGTAAAATGCAAATTTAAAATGTATTAATCATTGACATTTTTGTCATTTAGCAGATGCTTTCATTCAGAGCTAAACTTGTGGTTAAAGATTAATTTAAAATTCTTACTCTACCTATATGATTACAATTATTAGTTTTGATTTAGCTTAGTATTACTTTAATTGCAAGCACTGAAATCACCTTAAGAAGTTAAACAGACAGTTTGTGTTAAAGGTTGACATTGTGATAAACGTCTCAACCAAATATGACACATATGACTCATTGAAATGTTGTTCTAGCCCACTGGGCAGTAACCCCCTTAAGCCCTTCTTAAACCCATATCTGTGTTAACGGTGTGTGTTGTTTGTGTCGTATGCCTCAGCCCTGGACCCAGACACAGTAACACCCATGTCTCCCGTGATGAACTCTGTGACCCCAGGATTCCCAACTCCACCTGCTCACTTCCCAGACATCGCCAAGAAACTGGTAACTGATGTCAATATGCTTTCTTTGTGCCTGCCTTACCTGTGTGTGGTAAAAAGGTATCTGTTAACTGTGGCCAAGGTTTTGGACCACGTAACCTCCACATCGCCCTCCACGATCCAACAGACGAGATACTCTAGCTCAAATTGGTGAAAAAGTTAATGCTGGTTCTGATAGAAAGGTGACAGAACACACAGTGCATCACAGTTTGTTGGTTATGGGGCCGCATAGCCGCAGACCAGTCAGGGTGTCCATGCTGACCCCTGTCCACTGCCAAACGGGACCAGGGAGCAATGGAAGAAGGTGGCCTGGTCTGATAAATCACGTTTTCTTTTACATCACATGGATGGCCAGGTGCATGTTGCTTACCTGGAGAACGCATGGCCCCAAGATGCATTATGGGAAGAAGGCAAGCCGGCGGAGGCAGTGTGATGCTTTGGACGATGTTCTGCTGGGAAACCTTGGGTCCTGCCATTCCTGTGGATGTTACTTTGACATGTACCACCTACCTAAGCTTTGTTACAGACCATGTACACCCTTTCATGGAAACGGTATTCCCTGATGGCATTGGCCTCATTCAGCAGGATAATACACCCTGACACGAAGCAGAAATGGTTCAGGAATGGTTTATAGAATACAACAACATGTTCAAGGTGTTGACTTAACCTCCACATTTTCCAAATTTCAAACCAATCGAGCATCTGTGGGATGTAATGGACAAACAAGTCGATCGGCATGTTTTGTGGCTCTGTTGATAAATGGTTGGAAACCTTGTCCTGGAAGGGATGTTACACTTTACTGGAAAGTGTTTGGCATGTACATCACTTTGAAGGTTATATTTATGTTGCAATATTCTTTTAATTATTTAAAAATAATAAAATGAGGTAACCTTTCCATAGTTTATTCTAATGTGTCTTTACACCAACAGATGATGAGATGCCTGCTTCTTGGTAAGAAAAAAACACTAATCACAACAACATGTTCCATACACCATATATCACAAAATTTTTATATGCACGACACATCACCATCAACATGTTACATATTCCACACATTACAACAAAATGTTACACACACCACACATCACCATCAAGATGTTAAATACACCATTTGTTAGAACAACATGTTATATGCAGAACTCATCATCACAACAAAATGTTACATACACCACTCATCACAACAAAATGTTACATGCACCATTCATCACAACAAAATGTTACATACACCACTCATCACAACAAAATGTTACATGAACCATTCATCACAACAAAATGTTACATACACCACTCATCACAACAAAATGTTACATGCACCATTCATCACAACAAAATGTTACATGCACCACTCATCAGCATCAACATTTCACATACTCCACTCATCACAACAAAATGTTACATACACCACTCATCACAACAAAATGTTACATGCACCACTCATCACAACAAAATGTTACATACACCACTCATCACAACAAAATGTTACATACACCACTCATCAGCATCAACATTTCACATACTCCACTCATCACAACAAAATGTTACATAACCACTCATCACAACAAAATGTTACATGCACCACTCATCAGCATCGACATTTCACATACACCACTCATCATAACAAAATGTTAAATACACCACTCATCACAACAAAATGTTACATGCACCACTCATCACAACAAAATGTTACATGCACCACTCATCAGCATTAACATTTCACATGCACGACTCATAATTTGGGGAATACTGAAATGAGTCCATCAGACAAGAGACATTTATCATATTTCATTAACTTAGCAGTCCAAGTCACTTATGCCATGGATGTTGTGATTTAGGACACAGAGTCTCCACAGATATGAACAATCACTTCAATTACAGGTAAGGTGGCCATTTAAACCATTTTACAAATGAATGTATGTAGAAGGTTGCACTATTTCTTTCTCTCACTCTCCTTCTGCCTGTGTTTGTCTTTATCTCACTCTCTTTCTGCCTGTGTTTGTCTTCATCTCACTCTCTTTCTGCTTGTGTCTGGCTTAATCCCACTCTCTTTCTGCCTGTGCCTGACCTTATCTCACTTTTTCACAACTTATTTTTCCCTGTCAGTTTCTGACTTCCTTCTGCATCTTTATCAGACTCACTCTCAATCACTTTCTGCCTGTTCATCTGTCTCACTCCCCTCCTTTCTGCCTATTTCTGCCTCCAACTCTTGTTTTTTTCTTGTCTATCAGTCTACCTTTCTTTTTCTTTCAATACCTTTTTCTCTCTGTTTCTCTCATACTGTCTACCTGTTTATCTGTCTCACTCTGTGTTTCTTTTTTTCACTCTCTGTCAGTTCGGTGCAAATGGAGGACCGGATGTCTAGTTCCAACCCTCTCTACATATTCCACTCCCTCCTCACCTCTCTCCCTACTGAGGATGCACCGGTCTACCCTGCCACAGAAATGTACACAGACACAGACATGGATCCCCACTTCTATTTCAACGACACCATGAAATACCTTGACAGTGAATGGGTACCTCAACATTCAGCTTCCTTTACATAGCTTGATGTTTTAAAATCCTACATAAACACATGAAAACATTATCAGTATAATTGTCAGATATTAAGGAACGTATTTAACATGTATTGTTTTGTTTACCATATTCTTTGGGATAGTTCTAATTTGTAGTGGTAGACCATATTTGGTCTCGTTTGTTTTTAAATTAAGTTTCCAGTGGTGCTTATGACCTGCTTTCTTAAAGCATATTATTACATTTAGTTAATTTATAACAAAATGTTCTCCATTTCCTTTCACTAATTTTCTCTCCTTCTAGAATGTGACTGGGAACATGTGGAACTGTTCCAGTCTAACACACTTCATAACGCTCGCCAAGAACTCGACTGTCAGTGTCACACAAGCCCTCTCAGCCAATTACCGACCATTTATAGTAATACGGCCCAGTCAGCCCGCCCACGTCATGCTCTAACTCAATCATGGTATGTTTGACTGCTTTTTCTTAGGCTGGTCCCAGGTGTTTCTTGAGAGCATTCTTCGCCCCATTGTCCTGGGCTGCCCTGACAATGAATGTTGGGAATAACATTTCCGAAGTGGATTATAGGAATCTGTTGTGGGCCGTGAAGCCCTTCCTACTGAATATGCCGCCCCCTCAGATAAACTTGCCTACCAGAGTACAAAACGCCCACCTAGAAGAGATGTAAGTGGGTGTAGGACTGAGGTATATCTATGTGTGTGTCACAGAAGGCTAACTTGGCAGGGACTGAAATTCCTTGCCGGGTCCCAAGGAAAGAGACTATTTCTGTCTTTGTGTTTAAGTTTAAGATTTAGACCATCTAGTTGCTTTGTGTGCTTCTGAGTAACAGTATTGGCTGGTTCAAGGATGAAGATGTTGGGTGAGGTGTTCGGGTCTCTTTCTGAGGATCAGCGTGTTCAGATCAGAGACTGGGTCAAGGAGCAAGTGACCCAGAACAACTACAGCTGCAGCCATAGTGCTGTAGCCTGGCAACCCAGACTCAATTCTACACAACCGAAACCAGAATTAAACCAGACCAAGCCAAACCTGGCCAAACCCACACCTCAACCAGAAGGACTGATCTGGCCTACTTCACTACTACTATTTAATGTGACAGGTGAGAACCACCTCTGCAGGGGTAGAATGCTTACAATCAGTCTCAAAAACCGCACGTGTGTTCACGTCTGTGTTTAAGTACTATTCAACCCTGCACGTATGTATTCAAGTACTACTCAAGACTGCACGTCTGTGTGTGTTCAAGTACTACTTAACCCTACATATGTGTGTTCAAGTACTACTCAATCCTGCAGGTGTGTGTTCAAGTACTACTCAAGCCTGCACGTGTGTGTGTTCAAGTACTACTCAACCCTACATGTGTGTGTTCAAGTACTACTCAACCCTACATGTGTGTGTTCAAGTACTACTTAACCCTACATGTGTGTGTTCAAGTACTACTCAAGCCTGCACGTGTGTGTGTTCAAGTACTACTCAACCCTACATGTGTGTGTTCAAGTACTACTTAATCCTGAATGTGTCAGAATCAGATCAGAAAAACTTTATTGCCAAGTACATTTACACATACAGTGGGGCAAAAAAGTGAAAACAGTTCCCCCACTGAAAAAATTGAAAGAGGCTTGTAATGTTATTCATTTGTACACTTCAACTATGACAGACAAAATGATAAAAAGATGAGAGGCTTGTAATGTTATTCATTTGTACACTTCAACTACGACAGACAAAATGATAAAAAGATGAGAGAGGCTTGTAATGTTATTCATTTGTACACTTCAACTATGACAGACAAAATGATAAAAAGATGAGAGGCTT
>JACXGK010010534.1:0-17721 GCA_016801125.1 Novumbra hubbsi | reverse complement strand
TGCGGGATGTCACACAGGAACCTGTGCAGTTTGGGGGATGTCACACAGGAACCTGTGCTATTTGGGGGATGTCACACAGGAACCTGTGCTATTTGGGGGATGTCACACAGGAACCTGTGCTTTTTGGGGGATGTCACACAGGAACCTGTGCTATTTGGGGGATGTCACCCAGGAACCTGTGCTGTTTGGGGGATGTCACACAGGAAGCTGTGCTATTTGGGGGATGTCACACAGGAACCTGTGCTGTTTGGGTGATGTCTCGCGGGTACCTTGTTTCTTCTGGCAGATGTAGCCGTGTCTCTCGGCCTCGCAGGCCCGGGAGGCCCACATGCCACTGCGCCTGGCCGGGTTCCCGTGGAGCATCAGCACACAGTTGCCCTGTCGGGTCACAACGCTACGGGTTATCCGGTGAACGGGCGGACAGAGGCGGGCGAGGCCGGGGCGCAGCGTACCGGGGTCAGGATGTGGAGCGGCCCGCCGTTGTCCACGGGTTCTCCGGAGGCCCAGTTGGTGTAGCTGAGCAGCCCGGACCGGCTCCACTGGAACTGACGCTTAGAGTCGGACGTCAGCCCCACCCACAGGTCGGAGGTCACGTTGGCCAGCAGGGTGGTGATGAAGGCTGTGTGGCGGACGGAACGATGTCACCGGTCGCGTTGATGTAGTGTGTGTGTGTGTGTGCTTGTGCGTATGAGGTGTGTATTAGAGTACCTTGCTCCAGGTGATTGGACACCACAGTCAAAGCCCCGGCCTGTGACGCACACATCATTTTGGCTCCAGACCACGTCGCCCCTCGGCTCTTCTCAAGACCAAACATCTTGTAACACTACACACCCCCCCCCCGACACACACACACATCCATACACACGGAAGGGAGTTAGAAGATCGGCGTGTGAGATATGACACGAAGATGTCACAAGAACTCTCCACTTACACCAGCCACTTCATACAACGTTCCCAACCGACCGGCATGAGGCCCATACGAGTCCGGAGGCCTACCTTGTGGAGGTAGGACGCCCAGCCACTGGGACAGCCTGCGGGTGGCAGGGGGGAGGAGGGGGTCGGTGGGGTAGTGCCGGTGATGTTCACCCTCTTACAGATGTAGGGCAGGTCCGAGTGGCATTTCTGATCCGCCCATTCCACTGGAGGACAGTTCACGGACATTTGGTTTGATTACAAAAACAAGTTTTCTTCCCCCTCCGCTGGGCGCGAATGTGTCCCCCTGCGCCGCCCCCCAATGCCCCCCAAAGCCCCCCCCCCCCAACCCCCTCGAACACTCACCCTTGCTGACGGAAATGTGGACGCACTTGCGGTCGCGGCTGAGTGGGTGTGGCCGGCCGGGAGCCCAGGAGATGTAGTTGAGCACGGAGTGATCCGACCAACGGAAACGCCCGTCGTTGTCGTACGTGTGAAGCCCAACCCACCAGTGGTCCCCCACTGACCTGCTCATCTGCCGGTGAGAGAGAGAGAGCCAATCAGAAACCTCTGCACGGATGACCCCCCCTGACCTCCAGTCATAGACACGCCTGGCTGGTTTGGGTGTGGTTTATGATACATGGGCGTTAAAGTCTATCGTTATGAATGGATTTGTTGAGGGTAGAGATGTGAGTAAAAGTAACACAGACAGAGGGATAAATACTGTAGAGAAAGAGAGACATGTTGTAGAGAGATACATGCTGTAGAGAGAGAAATACTGTAGAGAGAGAAATACTGTAGAGAGAGAAATACTCTAGAGAGATAAATACTGTAAAGAAAGAAATACTGAACAGAGAAAAATACTGTAAAGAGAGAAATACTGTAGAGAGAGAAAGACATACTGTAGAGAGAGAAATACTGTAGAGAGAGACATACTGTAGAGAGAGAAATACTGTAAAGAGATCAATACTGTAGAGAGAGAGAGAAATACTGCAGAGAGATAAATACTGTAGAGAGAGAGATAAATACTATAGAGAGAGAGATAAATACTGTAGAGAGATAAATACTGTAGAGAGAGAGATAAATACTGTAGAGAGAGAGAGAACTACTTAAGAGAGAGCTCATCATTAGTTCAGGGATGTTTGTGGGCCAGGTAATTCCTAATATTTAGAGTTGATTAAATACATGTGTTGTTATTTAGATATTACATAACGTTGTATAAGTTCACAGGGTAACGTAGGGTACCTTGTGAAGGCTGTCTGCCAGGAAGGCCTCCTCTTCAGCGGAGTGAATGGAAGCCAGAGAAGCATCGAACCAGGAACAGATCCTCTGGGCCTGGTCCCACGTAGACCGGGGGTCAAAGAACTTATATTCTGCCTCCTGGAATCCGATCCACTCACTGGCCGTGGGGGCTGTAGAGGGGTGGGGGTAGGGGGGAAAGAAATGGGCTTGTTACTCATAAGAACAGTTAAAGACACAGATAAAAACCCTCGTCACCAATGTCAGTTTGGTCTGTAACTCACCGTCAGTGGGGCTTGAATCTATATCAACTTTTCCTGAAAAACAGAAAAAGCAGAAGAGTGATCTGAATTCCTAACTCATAACACATTTAAAATAAAACTGAAATATATGTCAGGCTTTAAGGCTCCATCAAGGGCAGTTAGTGTGTCTCTACGTATCGAAATAACCTTTGTGTCTGTGTGTTGATGTCTCTCTACATATCGGTAGAACCTTTATGTCGGTGGGTCTGAGTCGGTGTGTCTCTACTTATCGGTAGAACCTTTATGTCCGTGGGTCTGAGTCGGTGTATCTCTACTTATCGGTAGAACCTTTATGTCCGTGGGTCTGAGTCGGTGTGTCTCTACTTATCGGTAGAACCTTTATGTCCGTGGGTCTGAGTCGGTGTGTCTCTACTTATCGGTAGAACCTTTATGGTCACGGGGTCTGTGGGTACCTTTGGGGAGCTTGCAGATCCAGTCCAGTTCCGTGTCACAGTGCATGGCCAGCCATGTCATGGTACCCAGGTCTGCAGCCGCACACTGGCGGATGTTGTAATAGTACCGGCCGAAGTTCTGGTACGTATACTGACACACACAGGGGAAAGCATCTATATCTGGCATATACTGCGTTTATGAATGCATGTGTGTAATCATCAAACCGTTCCCCATTTTAATTGGGGCAACTAATCCAGAATTTATAATATGAAAATGATATGTTCTATTCACGCAATATCCTTCTGTTACTCGTTGGACATCAGTATGGACTGTGGCTAATGGAATGAGAGACCCTCTCTCGTCAGAGAGACCATTTATTTTTGGAGATGGCACAATGTGACCACTGCATTAAAAAATATTGTTTCAAAACATACAGAAATATATAGTTTCAAAACATTAAAAAGACGGTTTTCGTTAGTTTGCCCAAAACTTGTCTTTGCAACTCTGTAGCAAGGTCAAGCTAGCCTAGAGAAGTTTGACGGACTCTAGCTGTACTGAAATGACTTGGAAAATGTTTTGATGGTGGCCAGGTATATGGTGTCCATTGTGACCCACTGGGGAGGCTTAAGCCTCCAGGAGCCTCCGTGGACGTAGGCTGTGAACGTGTCTTGAATACACGGCAGGACGTCTCGTGACGCGACTCACCGCCAGTCCGTCGCTCCACTTCCAGCTGCCGTTGCCAACGGGGTTCCTGCGTCTCAGCCCGATCCAGAACCAGTGCTGCTCGTGGTCCTCCGACTCCCTGTGGACCGTAGTGACAAACAGGACCGTCGTCATCAGCGTCACCACCCTCCTCCACAGCAGCAGCAGCCAACCAGACCCCCCCTCCCCCCACCCTGTCCATAACAGAGTCCGGGGCGAATATCTGCGGGGTGACGAGGGGGGTAGGAGGGGGGACCCACCCGAAGGCCTCATGCAGTATCTTCAGTATGAAGTGCTCCTCTTCTGGACCACTGACACTCAGCAGGTTGGCTCCATACTGCCTCTGGCAGGCTAGATGGGCCTGGAGCCAGCTCTGCTTCTGGTCCATCTGGGCCGAGTCGAACACCTGGGGCACAAACACACACACACACCCAGATGGGCTGTCAGAGCCAAAACCATGATAACAAGTCTCAAAACCGTCACAGTTCGTGGTGCACTAGTGTCCGGTCCAGGCGTTAGTTTCTGCAGAAAGATGAGCCCAGAGCTGGCCTCACTACCGCCTGGAGTTAATGTCATTAGAATGGGGATTGTAACCTCCGTGTTACATCTAGGCCACATGTGCCTGGTAAAGACCAATCTGTGTTGGGGGTTTAACTAGACAGCCTTCAAACTGTTCAAAACCAACACATCTCAGAGGAGAGGCTCAAACAGCAAAGAACAAGAAGAAACACACACTGGTACAGACAGTTCAGTCCACCGTGTTGTTCTCCCAGACACTCAGGGGTGAACTAAATAAGGCTGGATTCACGGTTCTCCAATTAGAATTGAGTAATGTCTCAAAATAATGTGTACACTGGCAAGGTTTGAACAAGCAGGTTCATTCATGGAAAGGTTGGAAATCTCAATTTTAAACGATGCAGAATAACAGGAGATACTGTGGTATGTTTCAGACATGTGTACCTTTACAAACAGGGGAATGGTTGTCTCATACATGTGTACCTTTACAAACAGGGGAATGGTTGTCTCGTACATGTGTACCTTTACAAACAGGGGAATGGTTGTCTCATACATGTGTACCTTTACAAACAGGGGAATGGTTGTCTCGTACGTGTGTACCTTTACAAACAGGGGAATGGTTGTCTCGTACATGTGTACCTTTACAAACAGGGGAATGGTTGTCTCATACATGTGTTCCTTTACAAACAGGGGAATGGTTGTCTCATACATGTGTTCCTTTACAAACAGGGGAATGGTTGTCTCGTACATGTGTTCCTTTACAAACAGGGGAATGGTTGTCTCATACATGTGTTCCTTTACAAACAGGGGAATGGTTGTCTCGTACATGTGTACCTTTACAAACAGGGGAATGGTTGTCTCATACATGTGTTCCTTTACAAACAGGGGAATGGTTGTCTCGTACACGTGTACCTTTACTAACAGGGACACAGGGGAACACATCCCCTTGACACGTAAAATGTATTTGTGATATTTACAGTCGAAATGACAGTCTTTCTTGGTCATCTTCTTTAAGGATGCCAATACTTGCAGACCTGACTGTGTATTAATAAATCCATATTGATATTTAAATTCCCTTTGGGGCCTTGAGGCGCTAGGATACCTTGTAGCAGTGGTGCAGCTGGCTGCTGGTCTTCCACCCCCCGGGGCAGGATCCGGTGAGACTCGGGGTGGGGTGTGGGGCTCTGGGCTCTGGGCTGTGGGACGTGTCCTGGTTGAGTCTGCAGATGAACTTAGCCCGGGACGTGGTGCAGTCCTTCACCTCCCACAGGCCTAGGGCGTTGCCCGTCGCCATGGTCACACACCCTCCTTTGATGGTACCTGTAAAGGGGTGTGGTGGGTGGGGGGGGGGGTTGAGGGGGGTCAATGTCACCCTACAGGACGGGCCTGGTACCGATCACAGATCTCAGTTTGACTGGTTCCGGTCGAGATTGGACTTGACAGGCGAACACGCCTGCAGAACTTCACATACCCCCGGGCTGGTCCCGGTTCCAGTTCGTGTAAGCCACTTCGTCCCCACTGATCCAGTGGAATTTCCCCGGGCTGTTCTGGTCGAGCAGGGCTATCCAGAAGGACTCTCCGGAACGGCCAAACACCAAACTGTTGATGAACGCCTGCTCAAACCTACAAGTGTTGCGCATGGACCAGAGAGGCAGGGGTCAGAGGTCACGCTAGGTTTTGTGCGTGTGTGTGTTTGCGTGTGTGTACCTATTGGTGATAGTAACGAGGGTAGCTCCGCTGCCAGCGCAGGCCTTCCGGCCCTCCTCGAAGGTCACCTGCTCCTCGCCCACCCAATAGCAAGCCGGACTGTGCCACTTCCAGCCCTGACGGGACAGAGGATGGGGGGAGGAGGTAGGGGAGGACGAGAGCAAAGAGGTGGGGGAGGTGCGGGAGGGAGGGAAGGTTGAGTCATAATAGAAACCATGACTGTACTAAAAGAAAATTGTCAATCGTCCAACAAAAAACTTGCATTGAATATCCAAACGACAGCGAACACAGGGTTAATATAGAGAAAGCTTTTTCCTACACACACTGACTGGATCAGGACCTAACAAGTCCATGCTCAGTGCACACTCTATCCTCTCTCTCTATCCTCTCTCTCCCTCTTCAGTCTCTCCTTTCTCCCTCTCTCCCTCCACACTCTCTCTCTCCACCCACTCTTTCCACTTCTCTCTCCACCCTCTCTCTCCACCCCCTCTCTCTCCACCCCTGCTCTTTCCACCTCTCTCTCCACCCTCTCTCTCCACCCACTCTCTCTCCACCCTCTCTCTCTCCACCCTCTCTCTCCCCCTCTCTCTCTCCACCCTCTCTCTCTCCACCCTCTCTCTCTCCACCCTCTCTCTCCACCTCTCTCTCTCCACCACTGCTCTCTACACCCACTCTCTCTTCACCCTCTCTCTTTCTCCACCCACTCTCTCCAATCTCCCACTCTTCTCGTAGTTCATATCTGCAGACGTGTACAGACCCAGAACTCAGCCAACGCACACGGGGTTACAGGGGTTTGAGTGTGTAGTCGTAAGTGTGTGTTTTGAACTGAGTGTGTATTTGAGAGAGGGGGTGTTGGTGAGTGTTTTGGTGCGACTCCGTCCAACCTCAGGCTTGTGCACCACTGCACTTGGCAGTGAGGGAACAACCTCAACGTCTTCCAGCTGCTGAGCTTTGTTCCTCTGTACGAGAACCATATTGTGGATAGAAACCAGTATGTCTCACTTCTCCTTCCCGATATTCCTCTCGTCTCTCCCACATTCACTCTCCCTTTTTTGTTTCTCCCACATTCACTCTCCCTTTCTCGTCGCTCCCACATTCACTCTCCCTTTCTCGTCGCTCCCACATTTACTCTCCCTTTCTCGTCGCTCCCACATTCACTCTCCCTTTCTCATCGTTCCCACATTCACTCTCCCTTTCTCGTCTCTCCCACATTCACTCTCCCTTTCTTGTCGCTCCCACATTCACTCTCCCTTGTGGAGAAGTGGCCCATTTTTTAATAAGGCACGATTGTAAGTCAAAACAGCATGAGACTGCTAAAACCGTAAACAAAACCTTAACTGACAGAAATGCAGGCAAAACTCAGCGGCAAACCATGAAAAGCAGCTCCTTGCGTTAAAACAACAAGGGGATTTTCTGAAGCACTTCCAATAATGTCTGTGTTTTCGTGTATCTGAACACGTCCTGTGGGTTTTGAGAACTGAGTAAATATCCATCGGGGAAGGTGTCTTTTATAAATATCTACACCTAGACAATGTCATTTTGATAGAGAGAACTGATGTAAATATGTTGACCAACATCACCTAGTCCTGAAAAGATTTACACGGCTGGGTTGAGCCTAAACACAACGCTGAGACCGAAGCCAAAAATGAAACACAGACCTCATTTGAAGTAAATCTAAAATCCTGTCACGGGATGAATTAGTATGTTGTTCCATGTCATCCTTTACCTCTCTCTTTTTGTGTTTTGCCACAAGGTTTCATGTGGATCATGACACAACTATTCATCTTAAGAGACAGAGATAGAAGGAGAGAGTTAAAGGATGACAGGGAACAACAGACTAAAGAAAGGAAGTGAAGGACGGATGCAGAGGGAAATGAACAGATGGAAATGGTCAACTTTAAAAGCACATTAATAGGAGAAAGAGAGAAACACAGACAGAAAGTGAAAGAGGAGAGAGACGGGAGGAAGAAACAGACAGGGACGAGGACAAAGAGGAGAGGGAGGGGGGCAAAGAGAGACAGAGGGGGGCGAGAGAGAAAGAAAGGGAGGAGAAAGACAGAAAACAAAAGAGAGGAGACAGGCAAGAGAGAAAGAGAGTGAAAGAAAGTCAAGAGACAAAGCGCTAGATAAAAAGAGAGACAGACAGAGAACATGACTCATACTGGTTTGCAGCCATGGTCTGTCGTCTGCCCGTCGGTCTTCTGGGCTGTTTTCTTACAGATAGACGGAAGGGTCTGATTACAAGGACTATCATTCCAGCGACCTTCCTGTAAAACGCACACAAAAGGCACACACTCAGATATGAAGAGAACACAGCTGCTTCGCGTAAACAAATTGTTTTCTGGAGAGAGGCTCGCTGGCAAGAACCGCTCAGAGGCGCGACACGACGGAGGGCCTGGGCTACGGGGCTCGGAGGGGGGGGTCACTCACGGGTCCCCAGATGGTGACGCAGTCCTCCGGGATGTTCTGGAAGTTGTTGGGTTCGAAGGGATGCCAGTACGTGAAGATGACAGGCGTGTGGTCTGTCCACTGGAAGTCCATCTGCATCGCCGTGTCGTGCAGACCAATCCACAGCTCCTCGACGTCTGACAGGAGGGGCAGGGGCCAATCGAGGGGCAGAAAGCACAATTGGAATTCTTTGGACACCGGATCAAGGTACCGGAAGAGCCTGGCCATAAAAACGTGGTACCACAGCTTCTCCGGGCGGTTGACGACAAACAGGTCGTGATCTACTAACCCCTCTTCAGGTTAGTCACAATGAACTCCAGTTCCGGCAAGGTGTGAAGGCTGACGAGGTTGGCCTCGGACTTCTGACAGGTCTTCTGAGCGCTGTCCCAGTCCAACTTCTCCGACGTCAGCCGGTAGCAGCCGGCCTGGAATGCCAGCCAGCCCACGTCACACTCGTACCGGTCGTCATCCGCCCAGGAGTCTGTCGTCCGCGGAGCAGAGACACAACCGTATGTTAGCTCTTTGCTATCGCGGCGGTGAGCGTCGGCAGACTTTTGTTGCCTACTTCCTGGAACGACTTCAGCAATTGTCCACAAAGCCACTGGCTTTTTGCTTCGACGGGGTGGATTGGTTGGAGTGTGTCAGGGCCGGTCCCAAGGCAGACGTACCGGTGGTGAAGGGATCCAAGGTGGCGTTGGGTCTCTTCTTGCAGACGTAGGGAAACGCCACAGAGCAGTCTCTGTTCTGCCAGCGGCCAGAAGACTCTGTCCGGATCACTGCGCAGTTCTCCTCTTCGGTGTGACTTGGCTGGTCTGGGAGAGAGAACACGTACCGAGATGGTGTTGGAAAGAGGCGGTGGAGGTTGAGTTAAGAGGATTGCTGGGCATGAATGATGTTGGGACGGGTCAAAACTATGGTTGAGGGTGGATGAAATGGATTTAGTTTTTAAAGGGTTGTTGAGGTTGGTAATTGCAGTGCTCAACTCTGGTCCTGGAGATCAGAAACATATCTGGATTTCATCCTCTCTTTCTGAGAATGGTTCAGGCCTGGCAAACCAGGTGATTGCAAACGCAAAAACCAGAAGTGCCTTCCAGGACCGGAGTTGAAAAGCTCTGGGTTCCCGGAACAGGTCTCTCACCGTTCTCCCAGTTGAGGTACTTGAGAGGGGAGGAATCTGCCCACTGCCAGCCTCCGTTGACATCCAGGTCATTCAGACCAATCCATAGTGACGCACTGTAACCTGTCAGCAAACCTAGAGGAGCAGGAAAGACATCTCTTCACAACAACGTAAGGGCCCTACAGATACGCAGAGACGTCACAGAAAAATAGAAATCCTTTTATCAAACCCACAAAAAAAGGAAAAAAAGCATTTCCAGCGTTTTAATAACAAGGATCGCATTGAGTACATTCTGTATGAATTACAGATCTGAACTCTCTGACACAAGGTTTTATGCTGCTATATTATTGTGCCGGGGGGGGGGGGGTTGCACTAACATTTTTCCCTGTATCCGGTTCCATTTCAACAAAGGAGCACATGAGGTCCTGGCCTACACATCTTGAGTACCAGACCGAATGACCTTGTCCCCAGCCCTGCTGGTTTTGTGGCAAATCAAGATGATACCTGATGATTCCAGCTGCCACCCTGCTGACCTCCTTATCATTCCACCCTGGACTGTGCCTGTCCTGTCCATCTGGTCATGTTAGTGATCTACAATAGCTCTTATTTTTCTCTGGACAGAGCCCATATGAATTTATTAATTATTACTTGTACTCTTAAACAACACCCAGCACAGCCAAAAGAGGTCTGGTCACCCCTCCAAGCCTGGTTCCTCTCTAGGTTTCTTCCCATGCATGCTCCTTGGGGTTTCAGACTGGGTGTTTATGTAAAAGCACATTGTGACAACTGCTGATGTAAAAAGGGCTTTCTAAATAAATGTGATTGATTGATTGAATAGGCAGTGGACGTGTAGTACCGTTGATGTAGGTCTGCTCATGCAGCTTGGTGATACTGAGCAGGTCTGACCCCTGCTGTTGGCAGCTGATGCGCGCTTCGCTCCACGACAGGGTGGCCTGGAAGTTGAACTGGTAGCAGCTGTCTGTCAGGGGGTCCGTGTCCCAGAACGTCTCGCAGTCGTTTTCTAGGACGGTAAGGGGTGAGACAAGGGAAAGGAGGCGTGGGAGGGTTCGAGAGACAAAAAAAGAAAGACAGGGTGAGGGGGAAAAGAAGAGAGGCGGAGACATGAAGAAAGAGATGAACAGATACATATAGAGAGATAGAGATGGATAGAGAGAGGGTAAGAGAGAGATAGAGATGGATAGAGAGAGGGTAAGAGAGAGATAGAGAGAAAGAAAAGTAGCCAGGAAGGTGGAGGAAGAGAGGCAGAGGGAGGCGGGCGGGGGGTAGGGAGGATGAGACATTGAACTTCAGGACAAAAGAAATGCGTGTGAGCGGAAATTTGAGAGAGACAGACAGACAGAGAGACAGTGAGGCAGACAGAGAGACAGTGAGACAGACAGACATAGAGACAGACAGGCAGAGAGACAGTGAGACATAGAGACAGACAGACAGAGAGACAGACAGACATAGAGACAGACAGACAGACAGAGAGACAGAGAGGCAGACAGAGAGACAGACAGAGAGACAGTGAGACAGACAGAGAGACAGTGAGACAGACAGACATAGAGACAGACAGGCAGAGAGACAGACAGACATAGAGACAGTGAGGCAGACAGAGAGACAGACAGAGAGACAGTGAGACAGACAGAGAGACAGACAGACAGTGAGACAGACAGAGAGACAGTGAGACAGACAGAGAGACAGTGAGACAGACAGACATAGAGACAGACAGACAGAGAGGCAGACAGACAGACTGTGGCTGACGGGTCGAGGAACCAAGGCAGCCAGAGGACGACTCACTGTTCACCGGGCAGAAGCCCCAGCGTTCATCCTTGCCGTAGTCGTGGGTGGTGGCACACCACAGGTGACCATCCTCCCGGCCAATGCTGGTGCAGCTGTGGAACCACTGGCCGTCGTACAGGAATGGAAGGTAGCACGGGCGGCCATTGGAGTTGCCCTGGATGGTGTAGATCTCTGCAATGTGGATCCAGAAAACGTCAAATACCAAAGGCTGTCCAGTCGGACCGAAGCGGTCTGAGCTACGCTGACGACTGTTTGCTGTTTTCTGGAAGCAACTTTACAGCATTTCACATTTTGTCGTTATCTTTTCCAAAGTTGTTCACGTGGGTTTGCTAAAAGGTTAACGCAATTCCACACAAGCCAAATAAAATGAACCGTCTTCAAAGATTTGTAAAACATTTCAGAGAAAGGCTGTTGCTTTTGTGAAATAGCTTTAAAAAAGAAAATATTTGAATAACACATGTTTAAATGTATGTATGTCTAACTGAAAATACACACTGCCTTACAAAATTATTCAGCCCCCTATCCTATGGTCTCAAATGAATGAAAAACAAATTGCGCATCGAAACATAGTTCGGTTTAAAATGTTATTTTTACAAACAGAAAATCTATTAGTTTATGGAGACATTGCTTTTATTTTGGGAAATATCTGTGTAAAAAAAACAAACATATTTTTTTAATCTCCCTGTGAGGGGGGGGGGGGCACCCACAACACCACTGCTTCCAAAAGCAATGTAGCATCCAATAAAAAGATAATGACAGAGGGATGTGGATGTTTATCTTAATTGAAAGATAGGAATTATTTTACCGACAGGTCAGAAGATCTATTTTGATTGGACAGCAAGCAAGCAGTCCCAGGATAGGTTGTGGTGGTTAGGGTTACCAAGCCAACAAATCTGTTTACTCAAACACTTTTATAATCAAACACGCAATAAATAAATAGCGGATAAATGACCAGATCATGCGGTATGGAATAACACCAATAAGCAGAAATAGACCGGAAAATGGAGTAATATACTGCCTCAATCTATAAAGCATGCCAGAAAATATCATTTTCATTAGGAATTGCCATGGGTGAAAAGGACAATCCACTAACAAACGTTCTCTATTGGGAACACACGAACGCCCCAATTAAACAGCGAGTTCAGTTCATAAACAGCTGTTTCAGTTCATTATCCATTCTTACACAAAGCCCAAGTAGAAACGAAACACTCTTGGGAGGTGAATGGACATTATTTGAATGAAACCCGATCTCCACCGTCTGACAGAATGCCCCGGGGGGTTTGCTACGGTAGCCCCCGCATTCCACTGGACAGCGGGGTATGAAGGACAGGGCCGAGGGGACGGGGGGGGGGGACGGAATACAAGAGGGGTAGAAGGAGAAATAGAGCCAAATGGGGAGAGAGAGCGTCTGTGATGTTACCAAAACACACAGCAAAGCAGCCAGCCGTGCTTCCACGCAGCGCACGTGGAAAGTAGGGCATATGTGTTAAGAAACGTGGCGGGTACCTGGTTTTGACAGCATTCGGAAAAGGCTGTTTCGTAGAGTATGTCCTTTCACTGACTAACAAAAACGGCATTAGACATCTGTGTGGATAATGGTAATGAAAGTAGAAACTATAGATTTGTACAAACCCACACTGGTGACCCTTAAGCTGTGGCAACAATTTCTAAGTCCAACATCAACACTGCTGTGCTTTTCCGTGGGCTATGTGACGAGGCAAGAGCATTTCACGTCCTGAGTTGAATAAATGAGTAAATGGCTTTCCTAAGCAGGTAACCAGCCGGTAACCAGACAGAGATTACATTTGAATGCCAGTGAATCAGTAGACGCTCTAATCCAGAACCGTTAAAGCTCGGTCATTCATCTTGAAACAGCTAGGTGGAACAAACACATGTTTGATGTTGACCTTCCTGACCTTACTGGCCTTCCTGACCTAACGACACAGCGGACTAAGCAGTGTCCATATACAGTCTCAAACAAGGGTATATTTCCCATCAGTGGTTCTGAACTTGTGACCGTAAAACAGGCCAGACTTCTATTGTCCACGGTGCTTCTTGTGATCTGTCACTCAAAATAACTGTTACTGGAATTGCTAGAGAGCCCATGAAGGCAAAGCTGGCAGTACTTGAAGTACCGTAAAACATCTTCAGGAAACTCTCAAGCCATGGATTTAGTGTCTTAATCATGTGAGACAAATTATGATCATAGGATATGTGCATGAAGGGCACACTGACTGCACACCCAACTCCAATTGGGAGGTAAAAACAAAAACAGAAAAATACATTGCTGGGTGCAAACAACACAAAACAAAACACAAAATGTTCTTCTGTTAAATGGCTCCCGTGGGCAGATGACTTGCTTCGCCATACCCAAACAAAGAAAGCAAGACAGCTATTATAGTGGATAAACAAAAAGTAACCACAGCCATTTCTTTTAATTACATTTTAGTCATTTCCTGACCAACATGGCTTGCTCAAGGGACTTTTTCGTATATCAGACAATGCTTCACCAGTCCTACAACTACCAGAAGGAGTTCCACACTCGGACCACGTTAGGCTCTTAGTTCTACACTCACCACGGTAGGTTCCTAGTTCTGCACTCACCACGATGGGTTCCTAGTTCTGCACTCACCACGATGGGTTCCTAGTTCTGTACTCACCACGGTAGGTTCCAAGTTCTGTACTCACCACGGTAGGTTCCTAGTTCTGCACTCACCACGATGGGTTCCTAGTTCTGCACTCACCACGATGGGTTCCTAGTTCTGCACTCACCACGATGGGTTCCTAGTTCTACACTCACCACGGTAGGTTCCTAGTTCTACACTCACCACGGTAGGTTCCTAGTTCTACACTCACCACGATGGGTTCTTAGCTCTACACTCACCACAGTAGGTTCTCAGTTCTAAGCTCACCATGGTAGCTTCCTAGTTCTACACTCACCACGATAGGTACCTAATTCTACACTCACCACGGTAGGTTCTTAGCTCTACACTCACCACGGTAGGTTCTCAGTTCTAAGCTCACCACGGTAGGTTCTTAGTTCTACACTCACCACGGTAGGTTCTTAGTTCTACACTCACCACGGTAGGTTCTAGAACACAGGTCCTGATCATCCCCAAACAGCCTCCATTTGAGCCCCTCCTGCACTGGCTTGGCGTCTGGGGCCTTCACGGAGGAGTTGGAGGAGGGTTTAACGGGGTGTGCCGGGGACGGCATGTACAGGTTGAGGTTCTCCAACACCTGGGCACAGTACCAGGTCCAGCGGACCAGAGGAGGTTCTCTGTCACATGGATAGACGCCCAGCGGCGAGGCGTCCCCCCGGAAGCTGCTGTTGCCCGTGTTCAGACCCAGGCACAGGGAGGAGCCCAGGTTGAAGAGCCGCCCCCGGGTGACCCACTTCCACCTCTGGGCGTCGTCCTCGCACGACTCGGACAGGGCCAGGGACCGATCCTGCACCCCCAGGCAGCCCTGAGCCCCCTCGTGGAAGAACACGAACACGTCACCATCCACCGGATCTGTGGAGAGACAGAGAGAGACGTTAGCTGCCGGCCTGGGGGGGGAGAAAAGCCGGGGAGAAAAGCCGGGACGCGATCAATAGGGCTGTTGATCGATGCCCTGGATTGTCAGTGTGATTGAGTTTCCGCCCGTTGTTGTGCTGTTGAGAGGCTATCTTCCTCAGTGGCACACAGCCTCCTGGTTTATGTCCTTTCACCATCATATCAAAGCGGGCAGATCATTCCATATGCGTACCTAAGAGGACACAGGTGACTCATCGGCCTCAACTCAAGCGCACATAATTCACCAGGCTGTGTCTAAACAGGCCGCTGCTTTGAAGACTGAAACGTGAGAAGCGGTCGCACGTGTTTGCTCATGTGTCTATTAATGCCACGGTGTGTGATGGCAGTCTATTTATTTTGCTATTTTTGCATATTCTGAGATATTCGGCCCCTTCCAGACGTGTGACCTAGATGGGCCTTTCTTCTCACAGGGAGTCTACCTGTTATATGAATGTGATGCGAGGGAAGATTGGCTGTAAATCTAAAAACAAACTGTGGTGGTGGTCCGGTTTCATTTGAAGATGTTTCTTTTCTAAATATACTTACCGGATAATATTAACACCAATACCTAATTATGTCAGTAATTTACCCAGACCCTGTACCTACAGTTAATCCTCAGAAAACCATTATCCCGCCGTAATGAATAATTGAATGTAACAATATGAATCTCTGTGCAGATTCACACAGCTGCCTGACATTTTCCAGTATTGGGAGGTTACCGTGGTGTTAGACGTGTGTAATTACAAAACAAACAGCTTAGACCCTGAATGCTGATTGGCAGAAAGCTGTGGTGTATTCCACTGCATACCACACGTATGAGGAATGCTTCTTTTTCACTGTTGCATTGGTACCTAGTTCATAATATCAAAGAGGCACCTCTGGGGACTGTGGTCTATGGCCAGTATACCATGGCAAGGACTCATAAAAGCAGCCCGTAGCCAGGGTTTACTGGCCATAAACCCCCCCACCTATGGGTCTAAAAGGTAAGTACAATGCAAACGCTCCAATTGTGTTGAAAGTCAGAAAAGAATGAGGAGTGAAAGAAAGTCTGGTCTACATTCACTAGATGCTGGCTGAACTCCAGCCACTGTATCTGGAATGTCAGGACAAAGCGAACCAGCCTTCCCCAAAACCCAGTGCGATTTCTTCTCACCCCCACTTCTTCAAGCTTCTCCTTGTCTCCTCCTGCAAGGGTGGATGGGGGGGTTATAGAGGGTAAGGCCGGCTTTTCAACAGTGTGTGGCCCGGTGAAAGAGGGGGGAGACTTGGAGGGGGAGACTTGGGGGGGGGAGAGCTACAGAAATAGAGACAAGGTGGGGAAGTGCAGCCGTGATGTTGAAAAAAGAGCAATGGAAAAGAAAAGAGCAAAAGCAAACAGAAGCCCTCACTGAATACAGGAGAACCAGAGATCATCAGCAACCCCCCACACAGGGTCCACACGGGGGGCTAGGAAGTGGGGAAGGTGGGACTGGGTGTTGGGCTGAAAATAGAGCTCTAGTATGGAGGTGCTTTATTCCACACTCAGAAAGGGCTAAAAAAGCCTCTCCTCAAAACATCTAATCACACCACAGTCGGTCCCACCCAGACCTACCAACACCGCCCATGCCGGCCGACAGTGCCTAACCCTGACCTTCAATCAGAGCAACACTACCCTTACTCAGAGTCACTCAACCTCCGTTGCTGCAATGTCGAGAAGTAATAGTCAGCTGGCGGCTTTGGTCGGCTTCCAGACTCCGCAAATGCCGTAGTTAACTGTAAGAGCCTCCACTGGTATGACTTTGTAGTTTGTACAATGTAATCAGTTATAATTACTAGCTAGATCTGACTGCTGCAGCTATCTCATTGTGCAGTAACCAGTTGTTAGGCCTGCTCAGTGTCCCTAATTGTGACTCAATAAAGATTCAGGAAGTCAAAATACCTTTTTCTGGCTTGGCAACAGTGTGACTATGGAAACAAATCTTTAGTCTGGGTCCTTGAAGTAAAAAAAACTAAACATTATGGGATGGTTCCAACAGACAAAAAGCTACTAAACGGCAGAAATGTGACTTTCCATGAGGCTATTCCACAATTCTATTAATGTAACATGATCCATAACGACTGAAATTAAAAAGCTTTCCATAGACACATTTCTCTTCAGGGAACTCGTTGTCTGTCATTCCCATTACTTTCAAAACTCCTAAGGTTATTCAAACATTCTCTACAGGTCTCCAGCAGCAAAAACAGATTGTGTCCTTTTAATGTTGTGAAGCATGAACTCTGTTGATCAGCCTGTTCAGCAAAGTCTCTGAGTTTGTGACAACAAAAAAATTCAAAGCCCTTTCTCTTCCACACTAAACGACTCCTGAAGACTTCTTTCGGAGTACCACAGATTGAAAATAAGAATGTCTAGTGCCTCCCACATGACTTAAATTTGAACAACCCTAAAGGAGTCTCCAGGAAGCTTTCTCTTTTCAGAGAGTTTCTTGTGTTCTATGCCAAAACATTGTGCGTGTGCTCCAAAATGCCCTGGTCAAAAAACATTTTGTTAAATAGGGACATTTCTCTGCCTTGACAAGCAATCCACTCCAGCTGTGAGCTGATTACAGGATAATCTTTGCCCTTCGACAGATTTGTCATAACATTGTACTGGGCAATCGATTACTGTCGACCCAGTCAGATGCACGAGTGCCGTTCAGCAGTGCTGCTTCCGGTCGAGCGTCCGGTTGGACGTATGAGTTCACTAGGAGTACAGGGATTACATAAAGATAATGACTGGATGGTGGGTAACACCTGGCTATCGTAACAGGGATTACATAAAGATAGTGACTGGATGGTGGGTAACACCTTGCTATCGTAACAGGGGTTACATAAAGATAGTGACTGGATGGTGGGTAACACCTGGCTATCGTAACAGGGGTTACATAAAGATAGTGACTGGATGGTGGGTAACACCTGGCTATCGTAACAGGGGTTACATAAAGATAGTGACTGGATGGTGGGTAACACCTGGCTATCGTAACAGGGGTTACATAAAGATAGTGACTGG